>JBAKBP010011755.1:0-70830 GCA_037953745.1 Lithodes maja
ATAGGAAATCACAACTCCCGAAACCTTATCCCAGTCTAGCATTACCTAAACCAGCAGAAAACAGGAACATGGATAATCGTACACAGGGAAATGCATATACGAGTGCAACAAACATCAATCAATCCTATTCTAGTTATCCCTTCCAAAATAGGCTATCTAACAGGCATATATCTCGTGAGAACTCAAGCGATAATACTTTGGCTGACTAAATCTGCACCAAAGGGATCATGGGTTAAAAAGGGACGAGAAGAGAAGAAGATAGGCTGTTCAGAGAGTAGAGAAAGTTCACGTCAGTCGGAAGAATATGGATAGTTGCAAGGGATATGAGAAGTCGCTCTGCCTGATGAGTTCTAAAGAATTGTGGCGAGGACCTCTCCTTTTTATACTCGGCCCTCTAGCGGCATATCGCAAACTACTAAGGACCGCCCACTGACAATCATTACGTCATATTCTCTCTCAATCTGGGATCGACAAAGGATTTCCCACGCGCTTGAGGAGGGAGGAGGGAGGAGGGAGGAGGGAGGGAGGCCTACCTACCTCGTGGCGCGCTCACTGGCCGTCGTTACATAACTCTCTCTCTTCTCCTCATTATATATAAGTCCCACACACAATACTTATATCTAATGATATAAAATAGAACTCGTTGACTTAGAAGAAAACAAAATACATAATTATAATACTTATAGTACAACGGCTCACATAAACTGAGTTAGGAAACTCTACACGGACTACAGCCAAAGTTCCTGCCCTGACGATCCTAGCGAGAGTGGGGTCTGACTGAGCGTTCTGTACAGCATGCTCATACTCGGCATGCGTCACACCTCCCTCAAGATTTTACTTGCTCAACCCTGAGCTAAAATCTGACACGCAGAACCTCATCAAACCCCTCACCCCCAGCGACCGCATGGCACTAAAACAACGCTGAGTTTATCACTAAAACACATCTTATAAAAAAAAATTCACATTTCATAACTCCTCCCAACAATAGCAAAAGACATAATATCATGCTCCCAGAGCGAGCTTACAGCAGCTCAGCCGTTTGATAGTTCGTGGACTACTCAAACTCTATAGGCTATGACAAACTTATACAATTATCTATAACAAAAGAAAGAGTTTTTTTATGATTTTTATATTTTAATATGTTTTTTCCGGCTGCACTATAAGGGCAGCCTATTTTTTCTTCTATACCAAACGCTCAACTCCTGCTTTACGACCCAATACGCTGGGCTACAACCGCGAGCCAACAAGCACCAAGCGCAAAATACTACTCAAACTAAAGCAGGAGGCTACCCGTGTGTCAATCTCTCCGGGATCATACACCTGTGATAGCCTACGACTGATCATCTACCCTCGATAAACAATCCGCGATCACATTGTCACATCCCGCAATATGACGGATGTCCAGGTTATACTCCTGCAACATCAAAGACCACCTGGTCAGTCTCATATTGCGATTGTGAAATTGATTTAGGAATCTCAAAGGGTGATGATCAGTGTAGATAACCACGACTGGGCCATAGGCTGGAACATACACCTCGAAGTGCCTGAGCGACAGCACAATCGCCAGTAATTCCTTTTCTATTGTAGAATAGTTCTTTTGTGCAGCATTGAACTTCTTAGAAAAGAAACTTACTGGGTGTTCCACACCTTCATTGTCTGTCTGTAGCAAGACGGCACCAGCCCCTACACCACTAGCATCTGTTGCCAGCTGAAAAGGCCTGTTAAAGTCTGGGGCCCTGAGTATCGGGTGAGTACACAGCAAATGCTTCACCAAATTAAAAGCCTTTTCACACTCAGGCGCCCACAAAAACTTTTTGTCTTTAGATAACAAATCTGTGAGAGGTGCCAACACCGTGGAGTAACCTTTTATAAAGCGTCTGTAGTAGCCTATCATACCCAAGAATCTCATAATCTGCTTCTTGGTGGTTGGGTGCGGAAATTTATTGATAGCCTGTACCTTGTTCTGAGGAGGGCACACCTGTCCCCTTCCCACTACAAACCCAAGGTACTGCACAGTGGCTTTTACGAAGTCACACTTTGCCAAATTTACTACCAGACCTGCTTCACTAAGTTTCCGGAACAAGGTCTCCAGGTGCTCACAATGGCTCTCAAAGTCGTCATCATAAATGATTACATCGTCCAAGTATACGGTGCAATTTGGAATGTCCTTGACAATTTCATTCATCAGGTTCTGAAACGTTGCTGGTGCATTCTTAAGTCCGTAGGGCATAACATTACACCGGTAAGTACTCCCGTCCACCACAAAACCACATACCTCTTTAGCACGCTCGGACAAAGGTACTTGCCAGTAACCTTTTACTAAATCTACTTTAGACAAAAACCGAGCATTACCAATTTTATCAACACTATCATCAACCCGAGGAAGAGGATATGGGTTAGTTGGAGTCAAACCGTTTAGCCTACGGAAATCAATACAGAAGCGTACCTTGCCATCTGGCTTAGGCTGCAGTGTTACGGGGGAAGTCCATTTAACGGTGCCTTTCTCTATCAACCCTCTACCGAGCATATACTCCAACTCATCCCTCAGAGCGGGTAGTTTTATGGGGGGCACACGGTACGGGATTGACTTAAAGGGTAGATGGTCCCCCACGTCAACATCATGCATAGCCTGAGTAGTGAGGCCTGGGTGTTCAGCAAATACAGTGGGGTATGAACCGAGCAACTGACGGATAGCTTCAAACTGCGGCTCAGGCAAATGAGCTATAGCCTCGTCAGCCCTTAGGCTCGAGTTCCCCGCCCACTGATCCGCTGAAACATGGTGATCCCAGCTATCCTCCTCTGAAGCTTGACTGTCCCCCTCTCCTTCTCCACCACGGCCGCAACAAGCCAACACAGGGACAGTGAGAGGCTCAGAGGGGCGCCTCACATACTCTTTTATCAGGTTCACGTGACATAACTGGTTCTTTTTCCTCCGGTCTGGAGTGGCAACAAGGTAATCTAGGTCCGAAATTTTCTCCACAATTTTATAGGGTCCAGTATACTTCGCAGACAAGGGGTTACCAACCAAAGGCAACAAAATTAATACCTCTTGTCCTACAATGAACTTCCGGAGCTTCACTTTGCGATCATACCTGTCCTTCATTAAAGCTTGTGATCCTGTTAAATTCCGACCTGCCATCTCCAGACTCTTAAGCATGCGCTCACGGCTTTCAAACACATACTTTAACAAGGAACAAGGCTGCACAGTTCCTTCCCAAATTTCCCGCAGCATATTAAGGGGGCCCCTGACGCGGTGTCCAAAAATCAGCTCATTTGGACTAAATCCCAGGCTCTCACCAGGCACTTCCCGAGCAGCAAACAGTACATACGGCAATCCAAGATCCCAATCTCTTCCGTTGTCAGCACAATAACACCTGAGCATGCTTTTAAGGGTGGCATGCCACCGCTCAAGCACCCCTTGGCTCTCAGGGTGATACGCTGACGATACCACCGCCCGTATCCCATGCTGTTGCATTGTTTGCTTAACCTGGGAACTGCGGGGAAGACTCTTTAGAGTTCGGCCGGCGGACTGCGGAAGACTCTCTGGAGTAAGTAAAACTAAAAATCAACTTTTTACATCGAAATTTTTTTTTTTTTTTATTTATTTATTTTTTTTTTTTATTTTTTTTTTTGGCCCCTGGGCCATGCAAAATCTCAGTCCTCTACCTCCCCTCCTTCCCCACTTTCCTCCTATTCCTCAGTTATCACCTATTTTCCCTATTATTCCCTTATTCTGAGGTATATTTTCGTGCTAACATTAGCGAGTTGCAAGCAGGGTGTTGTCATCACTGATGGCCATCGAGTGCAAGAGAGAGAGAGAGAGTATCGATCGACTGTGTCTCAGTGGCCTTGGGGGAAATTGGCGGGAAAGGAGTTTGCCTCACCCATAGATTATACAACTCGCGGGCTATATCTCCGATTTTGACCATCCAAACGCTGTTTTCACTCGTTTTATTGTTGTTTCAGGTTAATACCTTTATAATCAACCCATAATAGGCGCATATGGATAATTATTAATGCTATTAATGGTACAATGAATATTTTAGTGACGAAAAACCTCAAATACGTCAGCACAGGGGGACGTTTTCATTTACCCCCGTGCGCACTTCAGAGGTTAAAGAGATTGGAGGTGAAATTGGACCCCTGGTCAGACTGAATCTCCTCCGGGTACCCGTACCTTGAAAAGTACCACAACAAGTTACTGACTACCGTCTTAGCCATGCCGTTTTTCATGGGGTATGCATCGGGGTATCTAGTGGCAACATCCATGATGGTTAACAAAAATTTATTAGCAGCCTTTGTGGGAGGGAGTGGACCAACCATGTCAACAACAATCTTACTAAAAGGTGGCCCAATTACAGGAATAGGGTGCAACGGAGCTTTAGGAATAACTTGGTTTGGTTTCCCGACCCGTTGACAAATATCACATGAGTTTATCCATGACTGCACATGAGACTTCATCCCCGGCCACCAAAACAACTTCCCCAAAGCCGCCACCGTTTTTCTTACCCCCAAATGTCCTGCCAGCGGTGTGTCATGCGCCAAACTCAGTAGGCTATCCCTGCACTCCTGCGGCACCACCAACTGGTCCACTACTCCGGACCCCTTTTTCCAGCTACGGTTAGGGTCTTGAAAACGCCGACAGAGGATGCCATCTAAATAAAAAAAATCTCCCGGCTGTGCATCACCGTCCTCGTCGAGCTCCACAGCTCCATTAGCACACGTTTGGAGCTCAGGGTCCTCCAGCTGCAACCGACGTATATCTGAGGGTGCCAAGCGATCTAACTGCTCCCGGAGCAATGCATGACCCTCCCCGATACTGGGCTGCTCCCTCTGTTTCTCTCGATGTTCATAACGTTGCTGTCGTGGAGACTCGTCATGCCCAGCCTCGTCACTCTCGATGACAGGCCCAGGGGCTACTCCAGAACTAAGTAATGGTGCTAATACTGAATCACCCAGGAGAGCCGCCGAGTCAAAACTCTTAAAACCAACTCCAGCTTTAGCCTCCTCCTGTTGATCGTTCCTCTGCTGGTCTGAAGACGGAGGACTAGGCTGTGACACTTTAGCTGCCCGAGCTCGGGTGACAGCACACGCCATGGGTTGTGCCTGGCACCGCTCGACCCACTCTCGCTCTTCCCTACTCACGTCGGCCGGCCTCTCGGCAACGACTAAGGGTAGAACCTCAGAAGCGGGCATTGCAAAGTCGTTGCCGAGAAGAAGGTCGACGCCCTCCACTGGCAGTTTCTCCACAATCCCAACATCCAATTCACGTGCCACACCATCCACCTCCAACTCCAACCGCACCAGCGGGTATGACCGAGTTGCATTAATACCCTGCACCACTACCACCCGAGCCGCATTTATAGGGTAGCCAGTCAAGTTTTTCATCAAAGTCTGGGAAGCACCTGTATCACGCAAGACCTCTACTCCATGCTTGCGCCCCGCCCACATCACGCAACCCCGTCCTCTATGGTCGCAAAAAACATCCTGGCAAGGTCGCCATTTGTTACGACCGGGCACTCGGGTACACTAGGGCTCTTACACAGGACTCGAGTATGGCTCGCTGCCACAACGGAAACACACGATCCCAACCCCAGAGTACTGCCAGCCGAACAAAAAACGCCACTACCCTCCAGAGTTCTATCTGCTATAACGGGGTATACAAGAACTCGGTACTAGCGTTTCACATAACAGACTAATAACAAGACGGGAGTTATCTAGTCTGGTCAACAATCAAACAAAGAAGAAAGTACTACAACACTAAAGAATAGTGTTGGCCGAAGCCGAAGTAATCCACCCTTGACTAAGAACTTAAGAAGTCCTCCACCCTCTACTTCGGATCGGCACTATTACGTTACGTTAAACAATAGTCCTCGAGCATCAAGCAAGGAATCTTCTGATAAAGTTAGATGCTTCTCGAATACTCGTAAGAAGTAAGTATCGGATTTTGAACAGCAATTCAATAAGTAACACACTGGCAATTAAAGGCTTTAAGTTGACATAAGAAGAATTATAAGAATAAACAATAGTAAATGGCAAACATTAAGAAGAAGTACTCCGACAATGCACTGACAATAGCCTACTAGGATTGTGCTCGTGGGCCACTAATCTCTAAAGTAGCTAAGCGTGCCACACATGAAATCAATAGTGCATAAACAATAACATACATAAGGAGAAGCTTCAATACTATGCTGTATCTGCTGGTCGAGCAAAGTCTAGCTGGGATATCTAAGGTTAGGAAACAATGGCTGAGCAAGCGGCTCGTAGCCTAGCGAGGTCCTTAAGACTGTGCGGCCAAATTACGTTAATTGACGGGATGCTCTCTTGAGAGATCCAGATCACTAGTATCTGGTTCTCTCCTGGCGATCCTCTCAAAGTCAAGCAAACGAGATAGCACAGTGTTGGGTGGCAGAGGCAAAAGCCCTCACTCGCAACACAGTGCTAAACTCTCAAGGTACACAGTCAGAAAGACCACCTAGGCTTCCCACGTCTCCGTTGCAATTGTACCGGTTCAACCAAAACCTAGTACTCATAGGAAATCACAACTCCCGAAACCTTATCCCAGTCTAGCATTACCTAAACCAGCAGAAAACAGGAACATGGATAATCGTACACAGGGAAATGCATATACGAGTGCAACAAACATCAATCAATCCTATTCTAGTTATCCCTTCCAAAATAGGCTATCTAACAGGCATATATCTCGTGAGAACTCAAGCGATAATACTTTGGCTGACTAAATCTGCACCAAAGGGATCATGGGTTAAAAAGGGACGAGAAGAGAAGAAGATAGGCTGTTCAGAGAGTAGAGAAAGTTCACATCAGTCGGAAGAATATGGATAGTTGCAAGGGATATGAGAAGTCGCTCTGCCTGATGAGTTCTAAAGAATTGTGGCGAGGATCTCTCCTTTTTATACTCGGCCCTCTAGCGGCATATCGCAAACTACTAAGGACCGCCCACTGACAATCATTACGTCATTATTCTCTCTCAATCTGGGATCGACAAAGGATTTCCCACGCGCTTGAGGAGGGAGGAGGGAGGAGGGAGGAGGCCTACCTACCTCGTGGCGCGCTCACTGGCCGTCGTTACATAACTCTCTCTCTTCTCCTCATTATATATAAGTCCCACACACAATACTTATATCTAATGATATAAAATAGAACTCGTTGACTTAGAAGAAAACAAAATACATAATTATAATACTTATAGTACAACGGCTCACATAAACTGAGTTAGGAAACTCTACACGGACTACAGCCAAAGTTCCTGCCCTGACGATCCTAGCGAGAGTGGGGTCTGACTGAGCGTTCTGTACAGCATGCTCATACTCGGCATGCGTCACACCTCCCCCAAGATTTTACTTGCTCAACCCTGAGCTAAAATCTGACACGCAGAACCTCATCAAACCCCTCACACCCAGCGACCGCATGGCACTAAAACAACGCTGAGTTTATCACTAAAACACATCTTATAAAAAAAAAATTCACATTTCATAACTCCTCCCAACAATAGCAAAAGACATAATATCATGCTCCCAGAGCGAGCTTACAGCAGCTCAGCCGTTTGATAGTTCGTGGACTACTCAAACTCTATAGGCTATGACAAACTTATACAATTATCTATATTAAAAGAAAGAGTTTTTTTATGATTTTTATATTTTAATATGTTTTTTCCGGCTGCACTATAAGGGCAGCCTATTTTTTCTTCTATACCAAACGCTCAACTCCTGCTTTACGACCCAATACGCTGGGCTACAACCGCGAGCCAACAAGCACCAAGCGCAAAATACTACTCAAACTAAAGCAGGAGGCTACCCGTGTGTCAATCTCTCCGGGATCATACACCTGTGATAGCCTACGACTGATCATCTACCCTCGATAAACAATCCGCGATCACATTGTCACATCCCGCAATATGACGGATGTCCAGGTTATACTCCTGCAACATCAAAGACCACCTGGTCAGTCTCATATTGCGATTGTGAAATTGATTTAGGAATCTCAAAGGGTGATGATCAGTGTAGATAACCACGACTGGGCCATAGGCTGGAACATACACCTCGAAGTGCCTGAGCGACAGCACAATCGCCAGTAATTCCTTTTCTATTGTAGAATAGTTCTTTTGTGCAGCATTGAACTTCTTAGAAAAGAAACTTACTGGGTGTTCCACACCTTCATTGTCTGTCTGTAGCAAGACGGCACCAGCCCCTACACCACTAGCATCTGTTGCCAGCTGAAAAGGCCTGTTAAAGTCTGGGGCCCTGAGTATCGGGTGAGTACACAGCAAATGCTTCACCAAATTAAAAGCCTTTTCACACTCAGGCGCCCACAAAAACTTTTTGTCTTTAGATAACAAATCTGTGAGAGGTGCCAACACCGTGGAGTAACCTTTTATAAAGCGTCTGTAGTAGCCTATCATACCCAAGAATCTCATAATCTGCTTCTTGGTGGTTGGGTGCGGAAATTTATTGATAGCCTGTACCTTGTTCTGAGGAGGGCACACCTGTCCCCTTCCCACTACAAACCCAAGGTACTGCACAGTGGCTTTTACGAAGTCACACTTTGCCAAATTTACTACCAGACCTGCTTCACTAAGTTTCCGGAACAAGGTCTCCAGGTGCTCACAATGGCTCTCAAAGTCGTCATCATAAATGATTACATCGTCCAAGTATACGGTGCAATTTGGAATGTCCTTGACAATTTCATTCATCAGGTTCTGAAACGTTGCTGGTGCATTCTTAAGTCCGTAGGGCATAACATTACACCGGTAAGTACTCCCGTCCACCACAAAACCACATACCTCTTTAGCACGCTCGGACAAAGGTACTTGCCAGTAACCTTTTACTAAATCTACTTTAGACAAAAACCGAGCATTACCAATTTTATCAACACTATCATCAACCCGAGGAAGAGGATATGGGTTAGTTGGAGTCAAACCGTTTAGCCTACGGAAATCAATACAGAAGCGTACCTTGCCATCTGGCTTAGGCTGCAGTGTTACGGGGGAAGTCCATTTAACGGTGCCTTTCTCTATCAACCCTCTACCGAGCATATACTCCAACTCATCCCTCAGAGCGGGTAGTTTTATGGGGGGCACACGGTACGGGATTGACTTAAAGGGTAGATGGTCCCCCACGTCAACATCATGCATAGCCTGAGTAGTGAGGCCTGGGTGTTCAGCAAATACAGTGGGGTATGAACCGAGCAACTGACGGATAGCTTCAAACTGCGGCTCAGGCAAATGAGCTATAGCCTCGTCAGCCCTTAGGCTCGAGTTCCCCGCCCACTGATCCGCTGAAACATGGTGATCCCAGCTATCCTCCTCTGAAGCTTGACTGTCCCCCTCTCCTTCTCCACCACGGCCGCAACAAGCCAACACAGGGACAGTGAGAGGCTCAGAGGGGCGCCTCACATACTCTTTTATCAGGTTCACGTGACATAACTGGTTCTTTTTCCTCCGGTCTGGAGTGGCAACAAGGTAATCTAGGTCCGAAATTTTCTCCACAATTTTATAGGGTCCAGTATACTTCGCAGACAAGGGGTTACCAACCAAAGGCAACAAAATTAATACCTCTTGTCCTACAATGAACTTCCGGAGCTTCACTTTGCGATCATACCTGTCCTTCATTAAAGCTTGTGATCCTGTTAAATTCCGACCTGCCATCTCCAGACTCTTAAGCATGCGCTCACGGCTTTCAAACACATACTTTAACAAGGAACAAGGCTGCACAGTTCCTTCCCAAATTTCCCGCAGCATATTAAGGGGGCCCCTGACGCGGTGTCCAAAAATCAGCTCGTTTGGACTAAATCCCAGGCTCTCACCAGGCACTTCCCGAGCAGCAAACAGTACATACGGCAATCCAAGATCCCAATCTCTTCCGTTGTCAGCACAATAACACCTGAGCATGCTTTTAAGGGTGGCATGCCACCGCTCAAGCACCCCTTGGCTCTCAGGGTGATACGCTGACGATACCACCGCCCGTATCCCATGCTGTTGCATTGTTTGCTTAAAGAGATTGGAGGTGAAATTGGACCCCTGGTCAGACTGAATCTCCTCCGGGTACCCGTACCTTGAAAAGTACCACAACAAGTTACTGACAACCGTCTTAGCCATGCCGTTTTTCATGGGGTATGCATCGGGGTATCTAGTGGCAACATCCATGATGGTTAACAAAAATTTATTACCAGCCTTTGTGGGAGGGAGTGGACCAACCATGTCAACAACAATCTTACTAAAAGGTGGCCCAATTACCGGAATAGGGTGCAACGGAGCTTTAGGAATAACTTGGTTTGGTTTCCCGACCCGTTGACAAATATCACATGAGTTTATCCATGACTGCACACGAGACTTCATCCCCGGCCACCAAAACAACTTCCCCAAAGCCGCCACCGTTTTTCTTACCCCCAAATGTCCTGCCAGCGGTGTGTCATGCGCCAAACTCAGTAGGCTATCCCTGCACTCCCGCGGCACCACCAACTGGTCCACTACTCCGGACCCCTTTTTCCAGCTACGGTTAGGGTCTTGAAAACGCCGATAGAGGATGCCATCTAAATAAAAAAAATCTCCCGGCTGTGCATCACCGTCCTCGTCGAGCTCCACAGCTCCATTAGCACACGTTTGGAGCTCAGGGTCCTCCAGCTGCAACCGACGTATATCTGAGGGTGCCAAGCGATCTAACTGCTCCCGGAGCAATGCATGACCCTCCCCGATACTAGGCTGCTCCCTCTGTCTCTCTCGATGTTCATAACGTTGCTGTCGTGGAGACTCGTCATGCCCAGCCTCGTCACTCTCGATGACAGGCCCAGGGGCTACTCCAGAACTAAGTAATGGTGCTAATACTGAATCACCCAGGAGAGCCGCCGAGTCAAAACTCTTAAAACCAACTCCAGCTTTAGCCTCCTCCTGTTGATCGTTCCTCTGCTGGTCTGAAGACGGAGGACTAGGCTGTGACACTTTAGCTGCCCGAGCTCGGGTGACAGCACACGCCATGGGTTGTGCCTGGCACCGCTCGACCCACTCTCGCTCTTCCCTACTCACGTCGGCCGGCCTCTCGGCAACGACTAAGGGTAGAACCTCAGAAGCGGGCATTGCAAAGTCGTTGCCGAGAAGAAGGTCGACGCCCTCCACTGGCAGTTTCTCCACAATCCCAACATCCAATTCACGTGCCACACCATCCACCTCCAACTCCAACCGCACCAGCGGGTATGACCGAGTTGCATTAATACCCTGCACCACTACCACCCGAGCCGCATTTATAGGGTAGCCAGTCAAGTTTTTCATCAAAGTCTGGGAAGCACCTGTATCACGCAAGACCTCTACTCCATGCTTGCGCCCCGCCCACATCACGCAACCCCGTCCTCTATGGTCGCAAAAAACATCCTGAGCAGGGTTCGAGCCTCCCAGGTGCTTCTGCACTGGCTGTGCCTCAGCCTCTGACGAACTGCCCCGGGCAAACTCAGAAGACTTCAGAGACACACCAATGTTGCAGGCCAAAGACACAGCTGCTGTAGGTGGTTTGCTAGGACAGACTCTTGCAAAGTGCCCCTTTTTATGACATTGATAACACTCTAACTCCCCTTTGGGCTTCCCTTGGTACTGGGAAGGGCCCGGCCCCTTCTTAAATGGGACGGTGCTAGTCTTGTGGTCAGTCTTGGTATCATAACTCTTGTACTTGTTTGCATAAGATATATTACTAACTCGGGGGGGTGGGGCGTCACGCCCCTTGTTACCTGCCTCACTACGCTGGGCAGACCCGCACCCACGAATTAATGATAGCCGGAGGTCAGCCATCTCAGCTGCCTCCTGTAGAGTTTTTGGATTCTTTTCTTTAATAGTTAAAGTCATTTCTGCACCTGTACACTTATAAAACTGCTCGAGCAGAAACAGCTCAGTCAACTGTTCGGCCGTCTCAGCTTTCTCAGAACGTGTCCAGTTTGTAAGTGCATCTTTTAAGTCCCGGGCATGTTCAAGAAAGGTCGCCTCCCTAGTCTTTGTAACACCCCGAAACTTCAATCGATATGTTTCTGGTTGCAACTCGTATGCCCGTAGGACAGCTCTCTTCAATTCTGGGTAGTCAATGCAAGACTCTAAAGGTAGTGCATCATAAGCCTTCAGACCCTTACCCGTAAGTCTTGAGGAGACTAGAGCTGCCCACTTCTCTTCAGGCCAATTATGCTCCCTACACTTCTTCTCAAAACGATTAAAAAATTCTGTGACTTCAGTTTCACTAAATGCCGGCACCAATTTGACTAAGTGGGACAAGGACTGTTCTCTTACTTGGCCCTCACGGCCCATCCGAATCCCTGTCGATTCTGCACGAGTCTTATCTAAATCTATTTGAGCACAATATTTCTCTGAGTCGTACCTAAGCTCAGCCTCATGCCTCCTAGTCTCAGCCTCAATCTCATGCCTCCTAGTCTCATTCTCCTGCTTCCTAGCCTCAACCTCAATCTCATGCTTCTTCGTCTCAATCTTAGCCATCTCAAGTTTAAATATCATATCTGGAGACAGGCAGGATGAGGGAGCTGCCACTACTGAAGGAGGGGGGGCAAGAACTGGGGAACCACCATACGCACCGCCCGAGGGCACTCCAATCTTCCAATTCTCATCCCTCTGTGGGAGAGTGCTAACCTCCGGCAACTGAGTGGACGGCACTGTGGGAGTCGAGTGAGAGGGGATCTGGGGAGGAACCCCCCCAAACGCCCTCTCCTCCGAAACCCCATGTCGCCCACGCAACACCCAGGAAATTAGCTCCCCCTTGGACATCCCTACTACATTGGATCTGCCCAAAACCTTGGCTATCAGGTGCAAGCCATAAACATTCACCCCAGTCAGCCTCTCCTCCGTCACGTGGTACCGCTTACTCACAAAAACTCTAGCATCCTCCTCACTAGTTACTAACGGCACCTCCTCAAATGGCATCTCTCGCTCCTCGTCAGTACTAGGGCACGACATACTGAAGTTCACAAAAAATTCTCGAGACAAAAGTGTTTAACTCCCTTATGTAAGCACTAATTACTAAATTAACTGGAGTCTCTTAAATGCTCTCCTAATTGCCTTACAAAAAAAAAATATTCTTCAATATGTACGCTAAAGTACGAACAAACAAATGTTGTACAACTCTGCAAAAAATTATACTGTTCACAAAATCCTAAGCAAGGTCGCCATTTGTTACGACCGGGCACTCGGGTACACTAGGGCTCTTACACAGGACTCGAGTATGGCTCGCTGCCACAACGGAAACACACGATCCCAACCCCAGAGTACTGCCAGCCGAACAAAAAACGCCACTACCCTCCAGAGTTCTATCTGCTATAACGGGGTATACAAGAACTCGGTACTAGCGTTTCACACAACAGACTAATAACAAGACGGGAGTTATCTAGTCTGGTCAACAATCAAACAAAGAAGAAAGTACTACAACACTAAAGAATAGTGTTGGCCGAAGCCGAAGTAATCCACCCTTGACTAGGAACTTAAGAAGTCCTCCACCCTCTACTTCGGATCGGCACTATTACGTTACGTTAAACAATAGTCCTCGAGCATCAAGCAAGGAATCTTCTGATAAAGTTAGATGCTTCTCGAATACTCGTAAGAAGTAAGTATCGGATTTTGAACAGCAATTCAATAAGTAACACACTGGCAATTAAAGGCTTTAAGTTGACATAAGAAGAATTATAAGAATAGACAATAGTAAATAGCAAACATTAAGAAGAAGTACTCCGACAATGCACTGACAATAGCCTACTAGGATTGTGCTCGTGGGCCACTAATCTCTAAAGTAGCTAAGCGTGCCACACATGAAATCAATAGTGCATAAACAATAACATACATAAGGAGAAGCTTCAATACTATGCTGTATCTGCTGGTCGAGCAAAGTCTAGCTGGGATATCTAAGGTTAGGAAACAATGGCTGAGCAAGCGGCTCGTAGCCTAGCGAGGTCCTTAAGACTGTGCGGCCAAATTACGTTAATTGACGGGATGCTCTCTTGAGAGATCCAGATCACTAGTATCTGGTTCTCTCCTGGCGATCCTCTCAAAGTCAAGCAAACGAGATAGCACAGTGTTGGGTGGCAGAGGCAAAAGCCCTCACTCGCAACACAGTGCTAAACTCTCAAGGTACACAGTCAGAAAGACCACCTAGGCTTCCCACATCTCCGTTGCAATTGTACCGGTTCAACCAAAACCTAGTACTCATAGGAAATCACAACTCCCGAAACCTTATCCCAGTCTAGCATTACCTAAACCAGCAGAAAACAGGAACATGGATAATCGTACACAGGGAAATGCATATACGAGTGCAACAAACATCAATCAATCCTATTCTAGTTATCCCTTCCAAAATAGGCTATCTAACAGGCATATATCTCGTGAGAACTCAAGCGATAATACTTTGGCTGACTAAATCTGCACCAAAGGGATCATGGGTTAAAAAGGGACGAGAAGAGAAGAAGATAGGCTGTTCAGAGAGTAGAGAAAGTTCACATCAGTCGGAAGAATATGGATAGTTGCAAGGGATATGAGAAGTCGCTCTGCCTGATGAGTTCTAAAGAATTGTGGCGAGGACCTCTCCTTTTTATACTCGGCCCTCTAGCGGCATATCGCAAACTACTAAGGACCGCCCACTGACAATCATTACGTCATATTCTCTCTCAATCTGGGATCGACAAAGGATTTCCCACGCGCTTGAGGAGGGAGGAGGGAGGAGGGAGGAGGGAGGGAGGCCTACCTACCTCGTGGCGCGCTCACTGGCCGTCGTTACATAACTCTCTCTCTTCTCCTCATTATAATTATATAAGTCCCACACACAATACTTATATCTAATGATATAAAATAGAACTCGTTGACTTAGAAGAAAACAAAATACATAATTATAATACTTATAGTACAACGGCTCACATAAACTGAGTTAGGAAACTCTACACGGACTACAGCCAAAGTTCCTGCCCTGACGATCCTAGCGAGAGTGGGGTCTGACTGAGCGTTCTGTACAGCATGCTCATACTCGGCATGCGTCACAATATACAATTCACCAAATAGAGATTATATAAAAATAAAGTGTAACTGCACACAAGGGGTTAATATACTGTATCAACAGATGGCGCTGGTGTCACTGTAGGCTAGTCAAGCAGGATTATATTTAGATAAACAAAGTTATCAGTCAAAGGTTACTACAGTACAAGATCATGCAAGCAACAACTAAAATTACAGATATATATAGCTACAGTAGGATACTGAATACGATAACTACTAGAGTTAATAAGAAAATACAAAGCTAGGTCGATTAGAGGTGCGCGTGCGTCGTCTGCTACAAGCTAGGATAACAAATGTAAACAACAATGTTTATCAGTCAGAAAAGCAATAAAATAACATGCACGGCAACTACAGAACTATGTGGAGGTTAAACAAGCACTTAACTACTGTTCATGCAATGAATAAAGGAAATTGGGATATTAAATACTCAAATTATGATCGAGTTTTCTCAGTGGCGATGCGGAGCTGTTGGCGATGCTAAAGCCGGCGGGTGAGGACCAAGGTGACTTGAATGTGTATGAATGTGTCTGTGTGCGAGTATGTGTGTGTGTGTGTGTGTGAGAGAGAGAAAGAGAGATAGTGTGTGTGTGTGTGTGTGAGAGAGTGTGAGTGTGAGAAAGAGAGAGTGAGTGTGTGTGTGTGTGTGTGTGTTTAAGTGGACAAGCGGTGGTGTGTTTAAAGGTACAAAATTGACGAAATATGTAGGTTTGCAGGTACATGAGGTTTAGGGCGACAGTTTAAGTGTACACGTCTCTTTAAAATACGTTGAAATGGAGTGTTTTCGGTTAGGTTACGTAAGTTAGGTTAGGTTAAGTTAGGTTAGGTTAGGTTAGGTTAGGTTAGGTTAGGTTAGGTTAAGTTTGATCTAGATAGTTATATTTAGATTTGAAAATCGAAAAATGAACTAGTAAGCATGCAAAATTAACGTGTGTACCGATAAACACACCACCGCTGAAGTGTGTGTGTGTACATACATGTCATTCTTACACCACTACTACAGGACAAGAATATTCGTGGAGCCAGCTGTATATACCCCTTTCTTAATTCTCCTCTCACTACTCTTATAGCCTACCGTTCTTCTCTTTCCCTCTCCCTTCTCTCATTCCTTATTCCCCTATTATCTTTCCCCTTCTCTGATTATATTTAATTCTTCTCTTCTCTTCTTCATTCTTTTCTTGTATTCCCCTCTTTCCTTCCCCATTCTCCTTTCTTTTATTTCCCTGTTCTTTCCCCTCTCTGTGTTCTTATATCCCTTGACAAGTTGACTATCTTCCTCTCTCTCTTCTCTGTTATTACCCTCTTAGCTTCCCCATTCTCTTTTCTTTTATCCCCCAATTATCTTCCTCATTCTTTGTGCTTTTATTCCCCTCTTCTCTTCCCCTCTTCTCTTCCTCATTCTCCTTTCTGTTATTCCCCTCTTCTCTTCCTCATTCTCTCACTCACCCGCCGGCTTTAGCATCGCCAACAGCTCCGCATCGCCACTGAGAAAACTCGATCATAATTTGAGTATTCCATATCCCAATTTCCTTTATTCATTGCATGAACAGTAGTTAAGTGCTTGTTTAACCTCCACATAGTTCTGTAGTTGCCGTGCATGTTATTTTATTGCTTTTCTGACTGATAAACATTGTTGTTTACATTTGTTATCCTAGCTTGTAGCAGACGACGCACGCGCACCTCTAATCGACCTAGCTTTGTATTTTCTTATTAACTCTAGTAGTTATCGTATTCAGTATCCTACTGTAGCTATATATATCTGTAATTTTAGTTGTTGCTTGCATGATCTTGTACTGTAGTAACCTTTGACTGATAACTTTGTTTATCTAAATATAATCCTGCTTGACTAGCCTACAGTGACACCAGCGCCATCTGTTGATACAGTATATTAACCCCTTGTGTGCAGTTACATTTTATTTTTATATAATCTCTTTGGTGAATTGTATATTTAGTTACATATTCTATTATATATATATATATATATTTGTTTTGCTTTTTTAGTTAGGTTATCACCCCTGGTAGCCTACTTCTGCATATTTCATACTTTTTTGTTTTTGGTTATTTTTGTTTTAGGTTAGTCTAGGCTATCATCCCTGGTGGCCTATTTCTGCGTACGGTACTTAAATTTTTAAATTTTCAGTTAGGCTATCACCGTTGGTGGCCTATTTCTGCGTACCGGTATTTCATAATTTTTGTTTTCGGTTAGTCTAGGCTATCATCCCTGGTGGCCTATTTCTGCGTACTTCAATTTTTAAATTTTCAGTTAGGCTATCACCGCTGGTGGCCTATTTCTGCGTACCAGTATTTCATAATTTTTGTTTTCGGTTAGTCTAGGCTATCACCGCTGGTGGCCTATTTCTGCGTACCGGTATTTCATAATTTTTGTTTTCGGTTATTTTTGTTTTCGGTTAGTCTAGGCTATCATCCCTGGTGGCCTATTTCTGCGTACTTCAATTTTTAAATTTTCAGTTAAGCTATCACCGCTGGTGGCCTATTTCTGCCTACCGGTAGTTCATAATTTTTGTTTTCGGTTAGGATAGGCTATAACCCCTGGTGGCCTATTTCTGTTTAAATAAACATAAAATTGTTTTCGGTTCGGCTATCACTGCGTATTCAAATTTAATTTTGTTTTGTTTTAATTTTTGGTTAGGCTATCACCGCTGATAACCTATTTGTGTGTATTTCAACATTTTTGTTTTCGGTTAGGCCTATTTAAGTAAGTGAAGCGACCTGAAGGGAGTGAAGTGTTTTTAAAGTGAGTTTAGTGTTTTTAAAGTGAGTTAAGTGTTTTTAAGTGAGTGAAGTGAACTGAAGAAAGTGATAGTCACCATGCCTCATGCCTGTACGAACTGCGCCGGTAGGTTTGGTGCTTCCATGTTTGCTCCTGCCGATCCACAAGTCTGCCGACTCTGCCAGCAACGAGAGGATTTGACAGCAAAATTGGATGAAGCCCTCAACAAGATCAACGCCCTCACCAGGAAGCTGGAATCACTCCAAGAGTTTGTAACACTCAACGTTGGAGTATCACTAACGCAAATTGTTTCAACTCCAGCATCCACCACCGCCCCAACGTCATCTGCCAACAATCCAACACCTGCAGTAGACACTGCAGCAGATGATTCTGACGAACCTGAGCCGACATCAAACCAGGACAGCCGCCCTGTTCACCTTAGTCTCTCCCCCACTCCTCGTGCAAGAAGCCTGCTAGCACGAACAGTACCAACCCCTCGCCCCCGTTCTAACCACTCCTCTCCCCGACCTGTACGTAGAGTCCCGCCACCACAGGTTTCCGGATTTACACCAGTGAGGAACGGTGCACGGCCAACGCAGAAAAGGTCTCATCTACCAGTCACAATGTCAAACAGATTTGAGATATTGGTAGAGATGGAAGACGAACCAGAAGAGACCAGGCTCGTTGGGGATTCCATCCTACGAGGACAGGTCGAAGAGTTCTGCGACAGAGTCCCAATTCAACGAAAAAGATTTTGCATCCCAGGAGCTGGACTGGACGACATTGTGGAAGCCTTCGAAGATACCACAAAGGATGCAAATGAAAATACCCTTTTTGTCATCCATGCTGGTTCAAATGACGTCATGCGCACCAGATCCGAAGAGTTGATGGAGAAATATCGCAAGATGATCCAGCACTACAAAAACAAGTCAAGGAATATCATCATCTCAGGCATTCTCCCCAAGATCGACGCACCTGACAAATTCTACGACAAGGCCTTCAGCACAAATAGCCGACTAAAACATTTGTGTCTGAGGGAAGAAGTTGAATTCATCAACCTCTGGGACAATTTCTACAACCAGCCTACTCTGTTCCGCAAGGATGGCACTCATCTAAACCCTGTGGGTTCAGCACGCATGGGTCGTCTCCTACACGAAGCAGTCCGCAGCCATGGATCAAAAAACGCCATCCGAGAAGAAGCAGCAGTGACATAAATCATCCAACGCCAAGAAAAACACAGAGGCAACCGAGGACCACCAGCGATAAGGACCGGAGACAGCGAGGACCGAGGACAGCCATGAACATAAATGTAGATCCGACAAGAACCAAAAATATTATTAAAGCGCGTTCCGTGAGTTCTAAAATAACAAATTTAAAGGTTTTCTATGCAAACGCTCGTAGCATACGCAATAAATTTTCAGATTTAGAGGAGCTAGTGTTTACAGAAAATTATGATGTGATTGGCATAACAGAATCTTGGCTCAATACAGAAGATAGAGACTTTTTAGCAGAGTATTCACTTCCCGGTTATGTAATGTTTGAGAAAAGCCGAATAAATCGAAATGGAGGTGGCGTTTTACTTTATATCAAAGAAAGTCTTAACCCTACCCTCTTGTCAAAACCTCAAATTGTGAACGTCGACGCATCTTTTGTGCTAATAAAGAATAATAAAGGTACCAAAATAATACTTGCATTAATATACAGACCTCCAGCTCAATCAGTGCAAACTGACCGAGAAATTTACGAACAAATTGCAGATGTAAGTAACTCACAAGATACCGTAATTTTTGGTGACTTTAATTTACCTGTGACCAAGTGGGGCGATACTCTTACTTCACACTCCGGACATGACTTGTATACGAACTTGCAAGAGAGTTCGCTTTATCAATTTGTTGGAACGCCGACCCGTGGTAATAACGTTCTTGACATTGTACTTGCAACAAAAGAAGAATTAATAGAGAATTTGAATGTTGGTGATGAATTCAGTAACAGCGACCATTATACGATAACTTTCACTTTAAACTTTACTAGTAACGAACCAAATAGTAGCATCGAAAAAGTCCCTAATTTCAAGAAAGCAAACTTTCCTAAACTTAGAGCTATGTTTAAAGAAACTGACTGGAGCTTTTTAATTCACAATAACGACATAAATACATCTTGGAAGTTATTCGAAGCCACTTACCTAAAAGCAGTGCAAGACTGCATACCATCGAAAACTCGGCGTCCAGGCCATAATAATAAGCCCAAATGGTGGAATAAAGATATTTCAAACTGCCTGCTTGCTAAAAAATTTGCTAATGATAGATTAAAATCCTCACAAAATGACGAAGAACGGCTGAAATTTGTAGAGCTACGACGCAAAGCCAAAAAGTTAATTAAGCAAAGTAAAAAGACCTTAGAGTTACATATTGCGAATCAAAGTAAAACAAACCCGAAAGAATTCTATAGTTATATCAGAAAGAAAAAAGTAGTTACTTCAACTGTTGGACCGTTAGTCGATGAAAATGGAGAATACACCAAAGACGAAGAACAAATGAGTAATGCCCTCAATACCTTCTTTGCATCAGTTTTTACAACAGAAGACCTCAGTGATATCCCTACACCATCGCCGATTCAGATTGATAATTCAGATGTTTTAAGCAATATCACCGTTACAGAGAGAGAAGTATTGAATTGTTTAGATAAACTCAAGGTAAATAAAACGCCTGGACCTGATACAATCTCGCCTAGAGTTCTAAAGGAAGCTAAGGATGAGCTCTCTAAACCACTGACATTACTATTCAATAAATCCTTGCAGTCTGGAACTATGCCCGATCAGTGGAAGCTAGCCAACGTAACACCGATATTCAAAAAAGGCAGCAAATCCCTATCCAGTAACTATCGTCCAATTAGCTTAACCTCAGTTGTATGTAAAATGCTAGAAACGGTCATAAGAGACAGACTCGTAAATCACTTAGAGGAAAATAACATACTTAAAGATACTCAACACGGCTTTCGTAAAAAACGTTCCTGTTTAACAAACCTCTTAGACTTCTTCCACGATATCCTCAACCTCTACGATGAGAGTAAAGCTGTAGATATTATATACCTTGATTTTCAAAAGGCCTTTGACAAAGTTCCCCACAAACGTTTACTGCTAAAACTAAAAGCGCATGGAATACAAGACGGTGTGTTGAAATGGATAGAAAATTGGCTCAGCGACAGAAAGCAAAGAGTAGTCATAAACGGTAAGGCATCAAAATGGACCAATGTAAGTAGCGGGGTACCCCAGGGATCGGTACTAGGACCAATTCTCTTTCTAATTTACATCAACGACATAGATGAGGGTCTCACCTGTACAATCTCAAAATTTGCTGACGATACAAAAATTGCAAATAGCGTACTCTCAAAAGAACAAGTTGACGATATGCAACACAATCTAGATAAATTGTCATGTTGGGCCCAAATTTGGCAAATGAGTTTCAATGCGGATAAATGTAAAGTACTACATATCGGATACCTAAATGAGAAAGCAAACTATTCGATGAATGGCACTCAGCTTAAGAATGTAAACAGAGAAACCGATCTGGGAGTAACAATATCGAGTAACCTAAAACCGAGTCAACAATGTTCAGAAGTTGTTAAGAAGGCAAACAAAATAATTGGCTTTATAGGCAGGTCATTTGAGCATAAATCCAAAGAAGTTATCCTAACCCTTTACAATTCCTTAGTCCGCCCTCTTCTGGAATACTGCGTTCAATCCTGGTGCCCTTATTACCAAAAAGATATAAACAAGCTAGAACGAGTTCAACGTAGAGTTACCAAAATGATACCGAGCCTAAAGAACAAACCATACGAAGAGCGTCTTAGAGAATTAAATCTATTTCCTTTAACCCAGCGCAGATTAAGAGGCGACTTAATTCAAGTGTTCAAAATCATCAAAGGCATCGACAATATGAACTGTAGTAAGTACTTCACTATCGACCAATCTAATTACACGCGGGGAAACGGTTGCAAAATTATTGGTAAATCTTTTAACTCGCACGAATCTAAGAATTTCTTCTTCAATCGAGTTGTCAACTTGTGGAATGGGCTTCCCCGAAACGTTATAGAGTGCATCACCGTTGATTCATTTAAACTCCGCCTAGACAAATATCTCGCATCAAACCCGCGACTGACTGCGTTTGTAAATGAATAACTTTATTTTATCCCCCCCTCAGTTACTAACCCATCTGTCCCCTACTAACTTCCTAATCCTGCCACGGACATTAGTTCCAGGGCAGTAATTCCCTTTCCAATGTTCCCTTACCCACTCTAAACCACTGTTTGGACACTTGATCCTCGGTGTTTTGGAGGACAAGCAACCTAGAAGGGTCACTAGATCTGTTGTTGCTTGATTTCCTTTGTACTCCTTTGTACTTTACACACACACAACGCCACCTGTTGAGCAGATAACTCACCAGGCATTGCACCCCTATAGCATATTTTGAATATGGGAATATTCATACAGTGCTATTTAATCAGGGAACAATGAGGGTATTTTATTGACGTTTCGGTGGGCTTTGTGGTAATGCACTGATACTAGGTACAGCACAAATTCCATCCCAATAATATCTTCCCATTGATACATCGGGATATATATATATATATATATGTTTATAATAGTACATATCAATACTAATAATTGACAATTTCAGTGTGGTATCGCCCCTCGTCCTCCCAGCGGTGGCAGCGTGGAGGAGCAACAGGAGGAGGAAGAGGATGATGAGGTGACAGTGGTCGACAGCACTGCCAAAGTTCCCACGAGGCCAGGTGCCGTCGGCAAACGGAAACGTCGCACGAGCCCTCAAGTCGACGATGTTGACACACTACTGCGAAAGGTAACGAATCATGCATATTATTTATTATTATTATTATTATTATTATATAGTCATGCCCAATCCAAATGTTTGTAGTGTGTGGTTTATAATCTTTTTAATGTCCTTTGTTGTCATTATGTGTTGTTAATATCATGTTTATTATGTAATGTTGTTAGTTACTTTGTACATATTTAAGATTGTAGAAAACCATTCAATATTATTACATAACTGTCTTCGTGGTGCAGCATCGTGGGTATATAAATCATACAATACATTACCGAGTGCCTGTCAGACCACATCAATAATAAACAACATGTCATGTAACATACTAATTATTGGTAACCACTTTTCAGCTTCAGGACAGGTCCAGTGGCAATGAGGAAATGCAGGCCATGATCAAGACCTGGCTGCGTCATCAGACAAAGCGTGAGGTCGAGGTCCAATCATTGTTTGATTACCTGACCAATCTTGGATCTGATGTGCACCCCTCCCTCCTTGAAGAGATGGATGGCGCCCTCATCAAGGTGATACGGCACTTCAAAGGTGAGACCCGCAAGATCCAGCGCCAGGAGGAGCAGGCTTTGTTGTGCCGTCCTCCCCCACCACCACAGCAAATGGCACACCGCCCGGCCAGGGAGTGCACCCCCCAGAAAGGCCACTCCAGCCATCATGACCAGGGGTATCAGGGTAGGACAAACTACGGCCACCATCAAGAGTCCATGTGGAGCACACCTGGCCCCAGCTTGGGCTGCAACCCACCCATCCCAGGCACACCCGGTCATGCTCCACCAGCTGGCCACCTCCTGAAGCTCCCCAGCCCCTCAACACCGCTACTCTTCTCAGGCAACTCACCTGGCACCAGCCAATTCCTGGAGAGCATCCTCAACCAAACTAACATGTAAATAGTGAATAATAAAATCAGTATTTTAGAACTGTGTATATATCTTACCTTCTATACCATGTCGTTTTGCCATGATACCATACCAGCTGGGGAAGTATAGTACCCCCTGAGGAAGTCCCTCTGTTCCTTGGCGAGCCTTGTGATTTGGTTTCCAGCGAGAGACTGGATATCTGCCATCTGCTGACCCACCCTCCACGAACCATCTGTGACCAGGTGTGTCACTGGGTCCTCAGTATCAATGAGGGTGGAGGGAATTCCAGGTGTACGTTGGCGAAGAAGGTTGTGCAGGCAACAGCAGGCCAACACAACATTCTCCACCCTCTTGGGTTGTATGGCCATGGTGATCAATAGACACCTGAATCTGTCAATATATAAATAAACGACATAATTAAATAATTAAATAATAAATATATTATCAATAACCATCAAAATATAAGAATAGGTATATTAATTACAGAATAAAGAACAAATAACCCCATTAAATACATAATTAAATTAATAATAATAATAAAAAAAAAAAAATGAAATAAGGAGATACAAAATATATAAAGAATTACACAAATTAATAATAAATAAATTATTACTATATATCAACATATAATATGAGTTATATTAATAAAACCAACAAATACTCAATACAAAATTAAAATACATAAATAAAATAAATAATGAAATAAATGAATAAAAAATAACATACATAAATAACAAATGCAACTGTGGCTTTCAACCATCCGACACATCCCCTTTTATTAATGTGTATCACACATGTTACATACAAATAAAGTTTATGTTTTGTTTTACCCTACTGTGGAAAGACTACGGATACACCACTCCTGCCGGGGCCTCACGCAGTGGCATGACCCAGTCCTGTCGAACTGAGCTCATGACGCTGGTGGCATTGCCCCGGAGGATAGCCATCCCTAGTCTTTGCTTGAGCCAGAGGGTTTCCCGGGGTTCTCCTGAAACTTCTCTGATTTTACGGCCTATTTCATTCACCATCTTAAGGGTGGTAGGGCCGAAGACTCCTGAAGTTTCGAATGCCAGGGGCTCGAACTGATGAATTCTGGCGATGGCTTGATATTTTTCTCGCTTTTTATTTTCTGCTATCCGGGCGGCTTCACCTGCTTCGTCGGCGTTTCTGGCGGCGTTGGTTGTGGAGAAAGTGTCAACACATGTGGCATCCCACACGAGGCACCGGCCATTCTTGTAAGGGTAAGTGGTCATCCCATCTGGCCGTTTGCCGTCTTCTCTGTGAAGTCCATGTGGTTCGAGGATTGATGCGCAGTTAGCACTCTGCAGGGCCCGTTTTATGACATCATTTAGTGCAGAGTGTCTTGGCAGGCGGCCTGCGTTGTAATTACATGACAAGGCATGGTGACCTTGAGCATCCATCCTCCCATCACACTTGCAAGTGTGTGGGTGACAAACTGCCACACCCACTCTGAGCGCGATGGCGACCCGGAGCGCTTCAGCATCCAAGTGAGTTCCAAGAGGTGGGATGGGGATGGCGTGTAACCACAAGCCACTCTCCGAACGGGCGGCTGCCTGGAGGCGTGCTTTTGCAACCTGGTCTGCATTGGTTAGGAGATTTTCTTGTGTTTTCTTCGCCGAGATGGTATCCCACGCTTTCTGCTTGCTCCTGGAGGTACCCTGAGGCTCCTCCTCTACTCCTGTACTTCCCTTCCAGGTGTTAATCGCTGCTGTTACGTCCCCGTTAAGTGTCATTCCGGGTTTAGAATAAAGGATGGACAATACGAGGTCGTTGGTCGCGATGAGGGAAGAGATAAAGGCTGGGGAGGCAATATCCGAGGCTCTCCGTATGCCCAAGCCCCCGAGGCGGACAGGAAGGGTGGCTTGTGTCCAGGCCTGTTCTTTAAATTCCACGTTGGTGATGCTGGTCACTGCATCTCGGATTATGCTGTCTAATTCTTGGAGGCCGCCGTTGTTCGTGTAAGTCATTGATGTGCGCAGGAGGTATTGGAGTTTTGGGATGGAGAAACAGTTCTTGAGCAGGGCCAGAGCTGAGTGGGCATCGATGTGTATCAGGCGACTCACGAGACGTTGAAGCTCCTCCTTTTTAACTTGAAGTGCTGGTGGGATTGCTGCCAGAGTTAGTGGGAACCTAATAGGGTTTGCTGGTGCTCCTGAAGGATCTTTACATCTGGCAATATGTTTCGGAACAGGGCCTGAGTCTCTTCTTCTTGTTCATGTGTGTGGTTGAGGAGAACAAGTTCACATTTGGTGTCATTTATCACTAGCCCAGCCTGGCCGAGGTCAGTTATGATGTTATTAATAAAAAAAAATAAAAAAAAAATAACAAATTAATCAAACGATATATTAATACACAAGTATTATTTGTTTAACAAATAAATCTTAACTCATTTCAATAAATAAATAAATAAATATATACATAAATAGGAACCACTCTTACCTGCTTGCGAGGATCCCAAAGGCGTTCTCCACAATCCGACGAGCCCTTGATAGACGGTAGTTGAAGAGGCGGTTGTCCCGGGAGAGGTTCCTTTGTGGATAGGGCTTCATCAGCCAGCTCCGAAGGGGGAATGCATCGTCCCCAACGATGAAGTAGGGTAGTGGCACGCCAGTACCGGGTAGAGGTTCAGGGTCTGGTACGCCAAGAGTTTTCTGTTCAAGGGCAGCACGAAGCGGTGTCCTGCCAAATATCCCTGCATCTGAGCCACCCCCTGATGCCCCAACATCGACGTACAAGAAGCGGTAGTCAGCGTCGACGAGTGCCAGCAACACAACGGAGTGGAACCCCTTATAGTTGTACCACAAGGAACCACCTTTGGCGGGACACCGCATTGCAATGTGCTTGCCATCAAGTGCACCAATGGTGTGGTGGAAGTTCCATCGTTGGGAGAACGTGTTTGCCACTGCCTTCCATTCCTCCGGTGTGTTGGGGCAGGGCATCATCTCGTCCATATACTCAGCTATGAGTGCCTCACATGTCTCATACACAGCGTTTGATATTGTGTTGTGTGCCACTCTGAAGCTGTACATGAGGCTCATATAGCTGTCACCGGTTGCCAGGAACCGCAGTGTTATGGCTAGTCGTAGGCCAGGGTCGAGTGCCTTCCGGTAAAAAGTATCGTTCTTTTCAATGCGGTGCGCCGCACGTCCTAGTACCTCCCGGAAGACTGCAACATCCATCCGCAGGTAGTTTCTGTAGGCTGGCCCATCCTCCTGGGCGAGTTCCTTCAGTAGCTGCTCATAAATACCAAAGGTTTTCCTACGGAGAAGCCAGTTCCGGACCCACATGCGAGGGGTTCTATTCTCCCTCCTTCTTTTCCTCAACAGCAGCTTGCAGATGACTATATTTGTCAGTAGGTAGTCATTTTCCAGATTTAACTGAACCTGGAGTAAGCGTAGATGTCGTATCGGGTTCCTGGGGACTGTGGTGAACATGGCTGCGTGCAACCGTTACAGTGGCTGAAGGTATACTGATGAGGCCCACCCTTTGGTGTACCTTTTATATACCACACCTTGAGTTCGGTCGCCGTCGTTCGGGGTCATGCGGGCCGGGGTCACCGTCCATAGTGAAGGGGTCGCCGCTCATCGGCACAGTAATGAATATTGACGCCGCAGATCGGCACTCCAGCGGCGACCTAAAACTCACATTCAGTCCGGCATGGGCGCCGCTCTACCCCGTCAGGTCGCCGTCAGGCGGCGTGGCCATCCATACTGCGTCCCGTCCAAAACTCACCCCCCCCAAATCCTTAAGCTCTCCGCCGAAGGTCGGCACTCCTGACCACGACTCAAGGTCGTGGTCAGTCGTGGCTCAAATCGGCATGGTGTGACGCCTGCTTTAGACTAACATGTCTGTTTTAATGTTACTTCTGGTGATTTTCTAAGCTGAAGAAAATTCTTTTTACATAAGAACATAAGAACATAAGAAAATGGGAGTCTGCAGAAAGCCGATTGGCCTAAGCAAGGCAGATCCCTGTCCCACACAATCCCAATTACAAAGCCCAATTATAGGCTCAACACTCTAATACCCTGAGGATCATCTTACCAAAACGGTTAGAGATTAACGCAGGATTACGGGGGTCTGCAGAGCGCTGATTGGCCCAACCCTGCTGATCCCCCTTCACACCCAACCCTTCTCGTCCATATGCTTATCCAATTTTATCTTAAAGCTCCCTATCGTTTTTAATCCCACTATAGCACTTGGTAGTCCATTTCACCCATCTACAACTCTGTTACCAAACCAATATTTGCCTATATCTTTTCTGAAACGAAATTTATCTAATTTGAAACCATTGGTACGAGTTCTTTCGCTATCACTGAGCTTTAGTACATTTGTCATGTCCCCTTTGTTAATCCCACTAACCCACTTGAACACCTCTATCATATCCCCTCTAACTCTGCGTCTCTCTAACGAATGTAAGCCTAATTTCTTCAACCTTTCTTTAAACGGAAGATTTCTAATATTATGGATCATTTTTGTCATTCTACGTTGTACTCTCTCCAATGAATCTATGTCCATTCTGTAATAAGGACACCAAAATTGAACAGCATAATCCATATGGGGTCTCACTAATGACAAGTAAAGTTTTAAGATAACATCAGCAGTTCTGTTACTCACACTCCTTGAGATGAACCCGAGAATCTTGTTTGCCTTGTTTCGAACGCTTATACACTGTTGTCTAGGCTTCAAATCATTGCTAACAAACACACCTAGATCTTTCTCACAATTCGAGTTTTCTAATTCCACATTAGCTAGTTTATATTTAACATTTGTATGCATCTTCCCTATCTTTAATACCTTGCATTTGTCAATGTTAAACTTCATCTGCCAATTTACTGACCATTCGTGTAAGGTATCTAGATCCCTTTGGAGGCACTCTATATCTCTATCTGAATCAATTGTTCTCCCCATTTTGGTATCGTCTGCAAATTTACTTATCCTACTAGTTATACCTAAATCAAGGTCATTTATGTATATAACAAACAACAGGGGACCTAATACAGATCCCTGGGGGACACCACTTTTGACTGCTCCCCATTCTGACTTCGTACCATTTATGCTGATTCTCTGCTTCCTACCAATTAGCCATGACCTAATCCATCCCAACAACGCCCCACCTATTCCATGCGCCTCAACCTTTCTCATCAATCTCTCATGGGGGACTCTGTCGAAAGCTTTACTGAAATCTAAATATATTATATCATATGACTTGTCATTATCTACTGCTTCATATACCTCTGAGAAAAAACTAAGCAAATTAGTAAGGCAAGAACGTCCCTGAGTGAATCCATGCTGAGAAGAATTTATTAAATTAAATGTATCTAAGTGGTTTCTAATTTTACTAGCAATAATTGACTCTAGTAGCTTTCCTATGATTGATGTAAGACTAATGGGACGGTAATTGGATGCTATTGATTTGTCACCTTTTTTGAAGATCGGAACTACGTTTGCAAGCTTCCAAGCTTCTGGAACTATACCTGTCTCCAATGACTTGTTAAATAAAAATGTTAATGGGTAACTTAACTCATCCCTACATTCTTTTAATACTCTAGCATATACCTCATCAGGACCAGGCGATTTATGAGGTTTCAGTCTGTCAATTTCCTTAAGCACATCATTTCTACTTATAGTAACCGTACTTAACCTATTTTCTATACTATCGCTATATACCTTACGGATTTCTGGAAACTGTGCCAAATTTTCATTAGTGAAAACGGAAAGAAATTGACTATTTAATGTACTGCACATTTCTAAATCATTTTCTGTCATTTCTCCTGTCGAAGTTTTAAGGGGACCAATTACATCTCTAACCTTGGATTTATATAGTTGGTAAAAAGCTTTAGGATTATTTTTTGAGTCATTGGCAACCTTAATTTCATAATTTCTTTTTTCTTTCCTAATATCCTTTTTTACCTGTCTTGATAGATTCTGATAGTAAGCAAGTAGGTGAATTTCGCCTTTTCTAATTTTTCTATATATTCCTCTCTTTTGTCCTAGAAGATCTAATAGTCTATTATTCATCCATTTGGGTTGGTTCTGTGTTGATCTAAATTTTCTTTTGGGGATGTATTTATTTTGTGCATTGAATACTGACTTGATAAAATTATCGTATGTATCTACCAAGGTTGACGTCTCTTCCTGACTTAAGATGACAGGTGCCTGAGAAGGGGTACACTCATTTGGACACCTGGATCGACTTAATTTTTTGACCATAGGGTCCGCTAATAGGGCTCTTCTTAACCCACCATAATTGGCTTTTCTAAAGTCAGGTATTAATGTTGTATTCTCTCTGGTATTACCTTTCCATTGTATATTAAAATACACAGAATTGTGGTCACTATTTCCTAGGTGGTCCCCTATCTCTACATTATTTACCATATGTTCATTGTTACTGAAAACTAAATCGAGAATATTATTACCTCTAGTCGGCGTATCTATGAATTGAAATACAAAACTATCTTGTACTACCTCTATAAACTCCTCAGAATCAGAGTCTCCTATTTGATGCTGCCAATCTATATTCGGAAAATTAAAATCCCCCATAATGCACACATTGCTAAACCTTGATGCCATTTTAATTTCCTCCCATAATGACGTTCCGTCATTTCTACTCATATTTGGCGGTCTATACATAACTCCAATAACTATGGTCTCACTACCTTCGTTAACCTCTACCCTGTTTTAGCTTCAAAATATTATTTTTGCTTTTCATATTATTTGAGTGAGACCTGAATCGAATTTATGAAGCGATCCTGTAACTTAATTTACTCATAATCAAACCTCAATGTTACGTGGTTAAGAAATACATTTAACTAGTTATTAAATATATATATCTAACTTTTTATGTGACTTTGATATTAATCCTGATGATAATAATAATATAATACTATTAACGTAAGACAAGAACCAAGAATAATTACATTAAATATAAATAAAAGGACATATAAGAAAACTAGCTATTAATTTCAAAAAGGGTAAGAGACAGAAATATTTTTACCTCAATATTTATCTTACAAGACTTTTTATAGAATTAATAGTCCTTCTTTAGATATAACTTATTCGGTTCATAACCATAGCCTACTAAGCTTCGGTAATAATTCTTTATAAATACTACATGACTTTAATTAGTTTCAGTATTTTTTCAAAATTAAAGAGTATCAGTCAATAAAGGATACCAAGTCCTAAGATCCAAAAGGAAAGGAAGCAACAACAGGAAATAATTTTATTAGATTTTACTTTTGTTTTGCCTTCAGCTGACTGATACCTTAATATATATCTCTGTGCTATCTAGATTCATCAAGTTAACCATTCGAGGATCAAGATACGTAACAACCTATAAACAGTTGAAACCAAAATTTTCCTAGCAGTAAATTAATGAATATCGACAAGTTAACTGAAATTAATGCTAAATACAGTTGATGACATTTTTCAAAAAGTATTTTAAAGCATACCCCATAAGAGTATGGGGTCGCCCAGAGTGGTCATGCCACTGGATTGGTAATCCAATAGACCCGGGTTCAAATCCCGATATGTCAATGGGAAGATATTACTGGGATTGAATTTGTGCTGTACCTATTATCAGTGCATTACCACAAAGCCCACCGAAATGCCAAAAAAATACCCTCATTGTTCCCTGATTAAATAACACTGTATGAATATTCCCATATTCAAAATATGTTACAGGGGGACAATGCCTAGTGAGTTCACTGCTCAATAGGTGGCGTTCTGAGAGTGAGGGTCTGAGTCTGGAGGGTGAGACGGTGAAACACTTGAGCGAAGCAACTGGCCGCTTCAGAGATGGAGCTGCTTCGAGCCATGATGGATGCTTCACATGTCTCACTCCCCAGACTGGAATAAGACCTCACGGGCTTCACCGTGTTGAGCGGTGGAATGTACAGGCTCTCAGCCTATGCCCGAGAGGGAGTAGTTGAAATATAGGAGAACAAAAAAAGAAAAAAAAGCCATAACATGGTTAAAGGTAATGTTAGGTCAAATGCGCTCTTGTGAAACCGGCTTTGCAAACCAGGCCAAGGCTAACTGACCCTGACCTACAGTACTCTCTCTATATACTGTATACTGTATATAGTTTGGAAAATCACAGGGCAAAGGTACACCGACTCTGAGTAGATGTAACCAATAAAGGAAATATATATTTACAAAAACAAATCAGAGCTTTTATGAATGTATGTAGGGAGTCAATCAAAGGTAAACATGGTGAAGCTCTACGTACACACGGCCTCAACTCGCCTGGAATGATAAAGATCCCGCCTCCCTGGAGTCTGGACTAACTTGCTAGGGGGTTGCCATAAGATGTTCGGGCTCGAGAAAGTTGTGTGGTTGAGAAATGTTGCTGGTGTTGGTGAGAGGACTTGTGGTGCGGATATATGGTGTTGCCCAGAGTTCAAGTAGCTTTGTAGTGTTGTGGGGAGTAATTATGTTGATGTGTAGTGTTTTGGAGAATAATGAGTGGCATTGAGGTTATGTGGTGTTGGCCAAGCTGTGTGTCGCTGATGTATACGTTGGCCAGAGGTTGAGTGGCTTTTGGTTGTTGCGGGGAGTTACGGTGTTGCTATAATGGTATTGCTAAGAGTTGTGACGCTCGAATATATTGCTACCGACTTAATGCTGTTATATGTGGTGCAAAGGTGAATTTCTTTGGTGGTATAGCTCGAGTACTATTATACGGAAAGGTAGAAAGCTACAGTGCTGGTTTGTGGTTTTCCAAAGAGTTTCGTGTGTCATTGTGGCGCTGGGTTAGCTATGGTGGTGATGGGTGGTCTCGTGGGATATGGTGGTGCTAATTTGTGGCAATTCCAGAACTTTCAAGTCGCTCGTGGAGGTAAAAGTTGCGATGATAATGTTTGGTGTTGAAGAGAGTTTCGAGAGGTTTTCCGTTGCTTTGGAAATATATGGTAGTGATAATGTGGTGCGATCGAGAGTATTGAGGAGGATATTTTGGTTCAGTTGCAAGTTACAATGTTGAGTGTTGGCGAGAGTTGCAAAGGGATCTGGTTCAAGAGTAATTTATTACAAGGCCTTCCCGAGGGTTAAGTGCCCCATTAATTACTCCTTCCTTTCGGCTATACATTAAGCTACCAAAGCACAGTTGGAATGTATGTACGTACATGCTCAGATTAATATACAAGATTCGAAACTGGATAATAAATCGTAGTCTTGTGCATAATTATTTAACTGTCTTGATAACATAATGCATAAATGCGGGTAATTTCGGTGTGAGTGTCCTAGGTTCGAGTCCTTGGAATGCCATATGTTTAATGTTGATTTCATTAATTGAGTTTAGAAGTAAAGTGGGTTGGTGAGAAAATATGAATATCGTGGACAGTTGTGGTGCTCCCTTGGGGTTCTGTGAGTGAGTCAGTTGTGATGAAATGACTTGTGGTGGTAAGATAAGCTGTTATTGAAATATGCAAGTAGATTTAAGGGGGGGGGGGGGGTTCAGTTTTTGTGCGATTTTTGCTTGTATTCATTATTTTTCTAGTTTCCTCCCTAGACCTCCATCAAATTTTAAAAAACACATCCATTAGATCCCCCTTTTAGATTAATTTGTACATTTTTCTACCGAAAAATGTACCGGCCGAAGGCCGATTCTTCAGACATTACAGGCTCACTATCGTTCGCCAGGGAAAAAATCGACACCTAAATAGCACGAAAGGTAAATATTGATGTAGAAATGGGGGCGAAAGGTCTTAAAATCGACTAACTAATGGGGCAAACATATTTTGTATCTGAAAACTAATGGGGCTAAGCACGAGGGAGAAAATGGTCCAGAAAACCGGGCCATGTCCCCTTAATGTGACAGAAAGAGTCATGGTGACAAATATGGTGCTGACTGGAGTTTCTAGTGAACATGATTAGGATGAGTATAGTTATAGTGCTTACATATGGTGCTACACAAAGGGGCAGATATATTAAGATACAACGATTTTCGATGGTGCTGCACACATAATTCAATGTTATAACGGACAGTTTGAGTGAAATATTAGAACAAAATATAAAAACAAGTCTCTCCCTCCTTCGTGTTCAGTGCCTTTATGCATTCATTCTAGCTTGACCTTGAACATCCACGAAGAATCCTCAAGTTTTAAGATATTTATTTTGGACGAGAGGAGTCGAGATTTGAAAGTTTGCTGAAAAGTTTGGCAGCAATTGAAGGATTTTTAAGTTTGTCAAGATCGGTTGAAGCATGTGAAATATCCAGCAACGAGGAGCAAGATGTCAAATTACATGATTAACCCCTTCAGTACCGGTGATGTCCTTTGCATTTCGGCAATTATTAAACTATTTAATTCAGCTTAGAACGGACGTGTAGCAACTATGATGTAACAGATTATCTCAATTAACTCTTTTAATTATCACAGATACTTCGTAAGCTGAATACAATCGTTTAAATATGGCTGAGATAATACAACAGGGTTAAATATCATTATGAAAATAGAACTGTAATATGGTTGCCTGAATAGAAACAATACTATGTGGTTAGCAGTTACGTTGCGAGTATAAATTCCTGCATGGATTAATACGCAGACCATGTTAAGTACTAAGGAAACAGTAGGTACTAATGTATTGTAAATGCCGACAAGGAATCACAGGTTTATCAGGGTAGTGCATTGGATTATATATAATATCAAGCAATCGAACTAAGTAATTACATAAATAGGCCAATTAGCAACTAAACTCCCTCTGCGTGCATTAGCGACAAAAATAATAGCAAAGAAACGGCTTGTGCAATTAAAATTACATCCCATGCTTTCACCCACTCTACCACAGCGTGATAAAAGCTAACCAACCTTTTCCCATATGAATAGTCGATTGAAAGTGGTTCGAATCCTAGTAGAGGCCTAAACATTTTTAATGTAACGCGCACGTAATTGTGAGATATTCTAAATATAAATTATATATACTGTATAATATGCTTGCCAGGGGGATAATGAAATTAAATTAATCCACAGATTACTATGAAAAAGAAATATCCACATAAGTTGCTATGTGTCAGTAACATCGAAGACAAACATGGAATACATAAAAGAAATAACCACATAAGTTACTATGTGTCAGTAACATCGAAGACAAACATGGAATACATAAAAGAAATAACCACATAAGTTGCTATGTGTCAGTAACATCGAAGACAAACATGGAATACATAAAAGAAATAACCACATAAGTTGCTATGTGTCAGTAACATCGAAGACAAACATAGAATACATAAAAGAAATAACCACATAAGTTGCTATGTGTCAGTAACATCGAAGACAAACATGGAATACATAAAAGAAATAACCACATAAGTTGCTATGTGGCAGTAACATCGAAGATAAACATGGAATGCATAAAAGAAATAACCACATAAGTTGCTATGTGTCAGTAACATCGAAGACAAACATGGAATACATAAAAGAAATAACCACATAAGTTGCTATGTGTCAGTAACATCGAAGACAAACATGGAATGCATAAAATAAATAACCACATAAGTTGCTATGTGTCAGTAACATCGAAGACAAACATGGAATACATAAACATCTTGATCTAGAATCCTAGATAATGTTTTCAATTATAATAACCTATTTTTTGTTCTAGAAAATCTTTATATGAGCCAGTAAACACTCGGAGAAAATTATCCTCTCTCTTAAATTCGTATATAAACGTCTTAATCTTCTACAATATTTCCATAATAAGCATAATCAATATTAGCACACGACAAAGTTAAATACAGTTTTCGTCTTCTGTTCCTCCGAGTCTGAAGTCTGTTTATTCAGTTAAATATTTAGATCTATAAATATTTACTTAGGTGCGCGATAAAAGGTTGCCCCCTCCGGATACTTGAGATGAATTCTTACTTTCTCCTGAGTCAACCAACCTGTCTGTATGTCTGTGTTTATGTCTGGTTGTCTCTGTTTGTATGTGTGTGTGTTCTCCTTTGCATGCCTGTCAGCATTTGTTTGTTTCACATCCGTTACTGGCAGAATGCTGTGCGTGGTTTAGGGAGAAAAATTGATGGTGGAATCATTAAAACATGCACAATATACTGTATATACCTGTACTGTATACATATTACACAATCTAAATATAGGTCCATGGAAGTCATCACTAATCCTGTAGTTCCGTAAACGCATCTCATAGGTATCTTACACATTATCTCCTCATAAAATACAACCACCACACTTTATCATGTTTTTGTGTTTATATAATATTATATTTGTGTTCATATATCTCAACATTAGTAACAATTGCTTTTGTTTTATGAACGCTACCATACTAAAGTCAGCCTCTGGGCTATGCGTGTGTGGCAATATGGAGGATATATCCTTAACCCGGCAAGCGCGATAGGCTTCACGGAAGGCTTACCATAGCGAACGCGGATAGGCCTCACGGAAGCAGGACCATAAAAAAAGCCTTCCAAAACATCCCAGGGGCTATCAAAACAAAGGAATTTGTCTCTAGGTGAGATAATTCCCCTCTAGTACTCATCCATGTGTTTCTCACCCCCCCCCCTCCCCTCCTTCCCCACATTATTCCCCCCTCATCAATTATCACCTATTTTTCCTCTTATTTTCATCATTTATCGGTTATTTTTCTCTCCCGCGATAATGTAGCACAAGTGGGTTGCATAACATATCGTTATATAACACCCAGACAGCGCCTAAACGTACGTATGTTTTTCGTTCCCATCAAAAGGCTTTCAGCTTAGGAATTCCATTATTTATTTTATTCATGGTCCCAATATTTACTGATGTTAACGGTCATTGCTATTTGCAAATCACTCATTCAAACGTATTATTTAAGTATATGTAGGACATGGAGAACGATATGACCCTAGGTGTCGACATATAGAAGGGACACTCCTTTCGTAGTAAAACAATAATATCGCTAGTAAAGGTTAAAGGATTCACTGTGAATATTGGCGTTACGTCTACACATGTATTTACCGTGACTGCGAGAAAACAAAAAAATATCCTAGAGAGTTTTAAATACAGGGTGAAGGCCGGCTTAGTGAACTTTTATCCTTGACTAAGTAAATCAATCGTGTACCGGTACCCTCTAGTATAATGTAAATTGGTGGCTGTTAACTAAAATCGGTATTTCTTGCAGCGTAATGAAGAACAACACGTGTAATTCCGCTGAGTTGTATTGTATCATTTATGTTCGAGTTGTATTTACATTTGGAAGGGTGTTGACATTTAGTTACGAAGACAGGGTTTTCTGCTGGATGAACACCTTATTTTTACTATCTCTCTCTCTCTCTCTCTCTCTCTCTCTCTCTCTCTCTCTCTCGTCTCTCTCTCTCTCTGCACGATACATTAATTCTTCTTCTTTATTATTCACATTCTGGCAGTGTATCTAGAATTTTATTCCCATTAGGTTAAGCTATTAGAGTTTTAAAGATACTGATTTATAGAAATATATAGTGAAGGATAGCTTTTCAACCTTTTAGCTTGCCAATCGAGAAACAGGGTTTTGTTTCCTCTGGCTTTATGTAAGTTCGAGACTGTGCAGTACATTTAATTCAGGTTGATTAAGAAAAGCAAAGAACGGTGTCATTATCCAGTTCCATTTGCTATCCCATTTTCTCAGTCTTGTCACAATTATTATTAGTAGTACTTGGTAGTTTACGAAACAAAATCTAATAGAACATTCAGCTTTAGCATGACAGACAGGAACATTTTGTGTTTCTTCTTAGCTTATGTAAATTAGTGGTTGTGAACCCAAGCATGTAATTCCGGTGACTCAATGTAGTGCGAAGGAAGATGTTAACTGCCCGGGAAATATTTCATTAATTAGTTCAATTATGTATTTATCTCCATGCGCGCGGCACTCTAGTACCATTGCGCTGTTCGATTATGAGGTTTTCTGAGCCTTGACTTATTGATTATAGCATAACTAGAATGTTTGTTGGTATACTTGATCATGATACTAACGTAGAATTTGTTTTTGCCAAGTGCAAAATCTCTCTCAAAAGGCTCGACCATTGTTATTAATTACTGTGTTTTATAAAGAGAAGATCCATTTTAAATTCAACTCAATCTCTTTCAAAATTGTTGTGGATTAGTGTACCTTTTTGTGTCGTATCATCAGTTATGGTTTAGATGTTTATGTTCTGGGTGTGCTGTCCCGAGTTCGAATCCCGGGAGGACCATATGCTTTCATTAGTGTATTCAAGTGCATTGGGGTTTGTAATTGATGATTAATGTTAAGAACGGGGTGTTACTTAATTCTATAGATTCAGGAAGTAATGTCTAGCGAGGCTGATCATTAGTGATCTTGGCCCCATTCAATGTTCTTTCCACTCATTAAAACATTACGCTTTCCATAATGCAGTTGGGTCGAGTGCATGATTAGATTAATATTCGAAAATGGATATAAATCGTGATCATGTATTCAACCTTTAACTGAGTTGGTGGTGTAATGGTTTAGATGCTTATGTTCTGGGTATGGTGTCCCGAGTTCGAATCCCGGAAGGACCATATGCTTTCATTGGTTTATTCAAGTGCATTGGGGTTTGTAATTGATAATTAATGTTAAGAACGAGGTGTTACTTAATATATTATGTCTGATACTAAATGTAATTATACATATTAAAATGGTATCATCTTCTTTTCACTTTCCCAGATTACTTTAAGTTTTTTTCAACTTACATGTTTGCCTTGTTAATATTGTTAATTGCTGAAATACAAAACAAACGGGAGGTAGTGCCCATTCAGCCTAAAATAAAATACATTATAACATTAAATAGAGCAGGATTGGAATACAGAGTGAAGGAAAGTTCAGCCGGGCATTCTAATTCATTTGGTGTTCTCGAAATTGTTGGTTGTCAAGGAAAACTTGTAATTATAGTGGATTTAAAAGTAAAGGGGGTGTATGCCAGCCGTGTAATACTTCTGTATTTAGGTTCAGGATTTATCCCTTACTTCCAATGTATCTTTTGTTGTATTTATTACTTACGACGGGTGTCCGAAACTCGGCTAACCTTTAGGCATTTAACTAAATGAAGCTGTGTATATTTCTGACTGTTTTGTATTTTTCATGTTACATCAACACCCACTCTATACAGGGATTAGCTGTACTTTGCCAAATACTAGAACAAAACATATAAGTACCAAAACGAAAACTAGGTTTGAAAATTGGAATGAAGGAAAATTACTAAACTAAAAACAGTATTTAGGAATAACATAAACATGTTGGATATAGCTATTATTCTAAGACTCTTATAACAAAGCAGTCCGTGTTAGAATACAACCCTATGCATCACACATCCCAACCTTTAGGAACACACTGCTCAACTGGACATTGACGCGACCTTCTACTTTAACTTTCACCCAAATTACCTTCCTCTCACAAATAGACCGTCTGTTGGAGGGGTTAAATTCTTCTCATGTTCTGCCTTTGTTCATCTGTTCTGTATCTCAGTATGTTTTATCTTCAAGTATATATAAACAATATTATATTATATACCCATGTTTGAAAAAGGTGGACAGTTAGTAAATACTAGAAAGACGAACACAGATTTCTATTGATTTTTGCCTAGTTAATATAGTAAGCAACCAAAGTAATTCAATGAGGGAGTGACACACATACAGTTATAATGTAATGCACACACACACACACGCACACACACACACAGCCCGTAGCCTAGTAGGTAGAGCTCTCGTCTCACACACGAGGGGTCGGGGGTTCAATCCCCGGCCGGGCGGAGACAAATTGGGCTTGTCTCCTTTCATGTGTTAGCCTCAGTTCACCTAGCTGTAAATAGGTACCTGGAATAAGTGGACGACGTTGTGACGTCCCATCTGGGGTTGGCAAAAATGGTACAAGGCGAGATGGGTATCATATGGTTCACCTAAGCTGATGGCTACCTAAGCCTTCGGGCGAGACGGTACCGTCTATAGTGAGAATGGTACCATACAGATCCACCCTAAGCCTTCGTTTCCGATGTCGCCAATTGGCTAAAAAATACAGACTACACACACATCCACAGCCATTCCAACGATACATATAACACCTACACATATAGGAGGCGGGAAATAACGAGCATGCTCACTCCCGCAATACAACTAGAGTAAGTACACTAGAGTAAGTACACACACACACACACACACACACACACACGCACACACACACACACACACACACACACACACATATAATGTACAGTTGCCAACATATTTTGTGTTATACTATATTATTATGTCTGAGGATATAATCGCAACTAAGTGTACTGTAAATGGTTTAGGCTACTTATTGCCATGCTATATAATTTCTTAGAGATATTGTTCAATACATAATTATGTATAAACGAACAATTGTAAATATCTTTCCAACAGCTGGATATATGGACAACTGGACTTGTTGTATGGTATTATCTCGGAAAGACATCTAGGAATGAAAGTATTCCTCACCATAATCGTTGTAAATTTGTGTATTCTCTTAAACCTTCCCTAAGTTTGATAAATTCATCTGCGATAACAACGATATACTAATTAATTATACAATAAGTGAAACATTAATGCTAAACACAATGTGGGTGGACGCCAATTAAGACGAAAAAAAAAAGGATGGAAAAGGAAGCTGAATTTGCTGGTGAAAAAAGACGGGAAGGAAGAAGATATTTGGAAAGGAAATTGTGTGAGTGGTTGGGTAAGAGGCAGAGGTTATAGTAAGGAGAGGACTGACTATTATAGCTCTATGGCTGCAAATATTGGAAGTGCAACCCTATTGCCAAGAGATTAAGAGAATAACATGTAGTACAATAAGTATAGGTTGACGACATTCTATTGCCAAGAGATAAACAGAATAACATGTAGTACAATAAGTATAGGTTGACGACATTCTATTGGCAAGAGATAAACAGAATAACATGTAGTACAATAAGTATAGGTTGACGACATTCTATTGGCAAGAGATAAACAGAATAACATGTAGTACAAAAGTATAGGTTGACGACATTCTATTGCCAAGAGATAAACAGAATAACATGTAGTACAATAAGATAGGTTGACAACATTCTATTGGCAAGAGATAACAGAATAACATGTAGTACAATAAGTATAGGTTGACGACATTCTATTGCCAAGAGATAAACAGAATAACATGTAGTACAATAAGTATAGGTTGACGACATTCTATTGGCAAGAGATAAACAGAATAACATGTAGTACAAAAGTATAGGTTGACGACATTCTATTGCCAAGAGATAAACAGAATAACATGTAGTACAATAAGTATAGGTTGACGACATTCTTAAACAGCAGAGTATTTTGATAAATGGTACGAGTAAGAATGTGGGTGTTTAACTGAGAATATATTAATGTCTGTAATAAGTGGAACTAAATCGCCCAGATATATAGAAAATATCATATTGTAAAATAATGAATAACAATTATATATTTTGTTGTTGGTAAAAGAAGACTTTTGGATGGTTAAGTAAGTGACATAAAAACTATAAAGAAGTATGCTGGAGAGAGAGAGAGAGAGAAGAGAGAGAGGGAGAGAGAGAGAGAGAGAGAGAGAGAGAGAGAGAGAGAGAGAGAGAGAGAGAGAGAGAGAGATACACAGACCTTGCAGTCCCTACTAGGTAGTCCGGACTTAATGCTAAAATATAATTTGCTACAAAGTGGAAGGCAAGGATAGCAAAACAGAAGGCTCTGTCCCCACCCACCTCTTCCTCCGACCGCTGGTCGGCATGAAAATTAAGCTGGGAAAGAAGTCCCCCAGCAGAATGAAAACAATCTTCTACTTGGAAATATATAGTAAAGAACGAAGATGCGAAATATAATATACCGTACTACTGATTATTAACCAATGTGTTTATTTATTTTTTTAAGAACATAAGAACATAAGAAAATGAGAGTCTGCAGAAAGCCGATTGGCCTAAGCAAGGCAGATCCCTGTCCCACACAACCCCAATTACAAAGCCCAATTATAGACTCAACACTCTAATACCCTGAGGATCATCTTACCAAAACGGTTAGAGATTAACGCAGGATTACGGGGTCTGCAGAGCGCTGATTGGCCCAACCCGGCTGATCCCCCTTCACACCCAACCCTTCTCGTCCATATGCTTATCCAATTTTATCTTAAAGCTCCCTACCGTTTTTAATCCCACTATAGCACTTCGTAGTCCATTCCACCCATCTACAAAACTGTTACCTAACCAATATTTGCCTATATCTTTTCTGAAACGAAATTTATCTAATTTGAAACCATAGGTACGAGTTCTTTCGCTATCACTGAGCTTTAGTACATTTGTCATGTCCCCTTAGTTAATCCCACTAACCCACTTGAACACCTCTATCATATCCATCTCTAACTCTGCGTCTCTCTAACGAATGTAAGCCTAATTTCTTCAACCTCTCTTTATACGGAAGATTTCTAATATTATGGATCATTTTTGTCATTCTACGTTGTACTCTCTCCAATGAATCTATGTCCATTCTGTAATAAGGACACCAAAATTGAACAGCATAATCCATATGGGGTCTCACTAATGACAAGTAAAGTTTTAAGATAACATCAGCAGTTCTGTTACTCACACTCCTAGAGATGAACCCGAGAATCCTTTTGCCTTGTTTCGAACGCTTATACACAGTTGTCTAGGCTTTAAATCATTGCTAACAAACACACCTAGATCTTTCTCACAATTCGAGTTTTCTAATTCCATATTAGCTAGTTTATATTTAACATTTGTATGCATCTTCCCTATCTTTAATACCTTGCATTTGTCAATGTTAAACTTCATCTGCCAATTTACTGACCATTCGTGTAAGGTATCTAGATCCCTTTGGAGGCACTCTATATCTCTATCTGAATCAATTGTTCTCCCCATTTTGGTATCGTCTGCAAATTTACTTATCCTACTAGTTATACCTAAATCAAGGTCATTTATGTATATAACAAACAACAGAGGACCTAATACAGATCCCTGGGGGACACCACTTTTGACTGCTCCCATTCTGACTTCGTACCATTTATGCTGACTCTCTGCTTCCTACCAATTAGCCATGATTTAATCCATCCCAACAACGCCCCACCTATTCCATGCGCCTCAACCTTTCTCATCAATCTCTCATGGGGGACTCTGTCGAAAGCTTTACTGAAATCTAAATATATTATATCATATGACTTGTCATTATCTACTGCTTCATATACCTCTGAGAAAAAAACTAAGCAAATTAATAAGGCAAGAACGTCCCTGAGTGAATCCATGCTGAGAAGAATTTATTAAATTAATGTATCTAAGTGGTTTATAATTTTACTAGCACTAATTGACTCTAGTAGCTTTCCTATGATTGATGTAAGACTAATGGGACGGTAATTGGATGCTATTGATTTGTCACCTTTTTTGAAGATCGGAACTACGTTTGCAAGCTTCCAAGCTTTGGAACTATACCTGTCTCTAATGACTTGTTAAATAGAAATGTTAATGGGTAACTTAACTCATCCCTACATTCTTTTAATACTCTAGCATATACCTCATCAGGACCAGGCGATTTATGAGGTTTCAGTCTGTCAATTTCCTTAAGCACATCATTTCTACTTATAGTAACCGTACTTAACCTATTTTCTATACTATCGCTATATACCTTACGGACTTCTGGAAACTGTGCCAAATTTTCATTAGTGAAAAGGAAAGAAATTGACTATTTAATGTACTGCACATTTCTAAATCATTTTCTGTCATTTCTCCTATCGAAGTTTTAAGGGGACCAATTACATCTCTAACCTTGGATTTATATAGTTGGTAAAAAGCTTTAGGATTATTTTTTGAGTCATTGGCAACCTTAATTTCATAATTTCTTTTTTCTTTCCTAATATCCTTTTTTACCTGTCTTGATAGATTCTGATAGTAAGCAAGTAGGTGAATTTCGCCTTTCCTATTTTTTCTATATATTCCTCTCTTTTGCCCTAGAAGATCTAATAGTCTATTATTCATCCATTTGGGTTGGTTCTGTGTTGATCTAAATTTTCTTTTGGGGATGTATTTATTTTGTGCATTGAATACTGACTCGATAAAATTATCGTATGTATCTACCAAGGTTGACGTCTCTTCCTGACTTAAGATGACAGGTGCCTGAGAAGGGGTACACTCATTTGGACACCTGGATCGACTTAATTTTTTGACCATAGGGTCAGCTAATAGGGCTCTTCTTGACCCACCATAATTGGCTTTTCTGAAGTCAGGTATTACATAAGAACATAAGAACATAAGAAAATGGGAGTCTGCAGAAAGCCGATTGGCCTAAGCAAGGCAGATCCCTGTCCCACACAACCCCAATTCAATTACAAAGCCCAATTATAGGCTTCACACTCTAATACCCTGAGGATCATCTTACCAAAACGGTTAGAGATTAACGCAGGATTATGGGGGTCTGCAGAGCGCTGATTGGCCCAACCCGGCTGATCCCCCTTCACACCCAACCCTTCTCGTCCATATGCTTATCCAATTTTATCTTAAAGCTCCTACAGTTTTAGATCCCACTATAACACTTGGTAGTCCATTCCACCCATCTACAACTCTGTTACCAAACCAATACTTGCCTATATCTTTTCTGAAACGAAATTTATCTAATTTGAAACCATTGGTACTAGTTCTTTCGCTATCACTGAGCTTTAGTACATTTGTCATGTCCCCTTTGTTAATCCCACTAACCCACTTGAACACCTCTATCATATCCCCTCTAACTCTGCGTCTCTCTAACGAATGTAAACCTAATTTCTTCAACCTTTCTTCATACGAAAGATTTCTAATATTATGGATCATTTTTGTCATTCTACGCTGTACTCTCTCCAATGAATCTATGTCCATTCTGTAATAAGGACACCAAAATTGGACAGCATAATCCATATGGGGTCTCACTAATGACAAGTAAAGTTTTAAGATAACATCAGCAGTTCTGTTACTCACACTCCTAGAGATGAACCCGAGAATCCTGTTTGCCTTATTACGAACGCTTATACACTGTTTTCTAGGCTTCAAATCATTGCTAACAAACACACCTAGATCTTTCTCGCAGTCTGAATTTTCTAATTCTAAATTAGCTAGTTTATATTTAACATTTGTTTGCATCTTCCCTATCTTTAATACCTTGCATTTGTCAATGTTAAACTTCATCTGCCAATTTACTGACCATTCATGTAAGGTATCTAGATCCCTTTGGAGGCACTCTATATCGCTATCTGAATCAATTGATCTCCCTATTTTAGTATCGTCTGCGAATTTACTTATCCTACTAGTTATACCTAAATCTAGGTCATTTATGTATATAAGAAACAACAGGGGACCTAATACCGATCCCTGGGGGACACCACTTTTGACTGCTCCCCATTCTGACTTGGTACCATTTATGCTGACTCTCTGCTTCCTACCAATTAGCCATGACCTAATCCATCCTAACAACGCCCCACCCATGTGTGCCTCAACCTTTCTCATCAATCTCTCATGAGGGACTCTGTCGAAAGCTTTACTGAAATCTAAATATATAATATCATATGACTTGTCATTATCTACTGCTTCATATACCTCTGAGAAAAAACTAAGCAAATTAGTAAGGCAAGACCGTCCCTGAGTGAATCCATGCTGAGAAGAATTGATTAAGTTAAATGTTTCTAAGTGGTTTCTCATTTTCCTAGCAATAATAGACTCTAGCAGCTTTCCTATGATTGAAGTGAGACTAATGGGACGGTAATTGGATGCTATTGATTTATCACCTTTTTTGAAGATCGGAACTACATTTGCAAGCTTCCAAGCTTCTGGAACTATACCTGTTTCTAATGAATTGTTAAATAGAAATGTTAATGGGTAACTTAACTCATCTCTGCATTATTTTAATACTCTAGCATATACCTCATCAGGACCAGGCGATTTATGAGGTTTCAGTCTGTCAATTTCCTTAAGCACATCATTTCTACTTATAGTAACCGTACTTAACCTATTATCTATACTATCGCTGTATACCTTACGGACTTCTGGAAACTGTGCCAAATTTCATTAGTGAAAACGGAAAGAAATTGACTATTTAATGTACTGCACATTTCTAAATCATTTTCTGTCATTTCTCCTATCGAAGTTTTAAGGGGACCAATTTCATCTCTAACCTTGGATTTATATAGTTGGTAAAAAGCTTTAGGATTATTTTTTGAGTCATTGGCAACCTTAATTTCATAAACAAAAAATCTTTACTAATATCCTTTTTTACCTGTCGTGATAGATTCTGATAGTAAGCAAGTAGGTGGATTTCGCCTTTTTTAATTTTTCTATATATTCCTCTCTTTTTCCTAGAAGATCTAATAGTCTATTATTCATCCATTTGGGTTGGTTCTGTGTTGATCTAAATTTTCTTTTGGGGATATATTTATTTTGCGCATTGAATACTGACTTGATAAAATTATCGTATGTATCTACCAAGTTTGACGTCTCTTCCTGACTTAAGATGACAGGTGCCTGAGAAAGGATACACTCATTTGGACACCTGGATCGACTTAATTTTTTGACCATAGGGTCCGCTAACAGGGCTTCTCTTAACCCACCATAATTGGCTTTTCTGAAGTCAGGTATTAATGTTGTATTCTCTCTGATATTACCTTTCCATTGAATATTAAAATACACAGAATTGTGATCACTATTTCCTAGGTGGTCCCCGATTTCTACACTATTTATCATATATTCATTGTTACTGAAAACTAAATCGAGAATATTATCACCTCTAGTCGGCGTATCTATGAATTGAGATAAAAAACTATCTTGTACTACCTCAATAAACTCCTTTGAATCAGAGTCGCCTATTTGTTGCTGCCAATCTATATTCGGAAAATTAAAATCCCCCATAATGCACACGTTGCTAAGCCTTGATGCTATTTTAATTTCCTCCCATAATGATGTTCCGTCATTTCTACTCATATTTGGCGGTCTATACATAACTCCAATAACTAAAGTCTCACTACCTTCGTTAACTTCTACCCAAACACTTTCATTTTCATTATTTACTCTAATACCTGATTTAGTACAGCTTTTTAATGAACTCCTGACAAACACTGCTATACCGCCGCCCCTCCTACTTAAGAACATAAGAACATAAGAAAATGGGAGTCTGCAGAAAGCCGATTGGCCTAAGCAAGGCAGATCCCTGTCCCACACAATCCCAATTACAAAGCCCAATTATAGGCTCAACACTCTAATACCCTGAGGATCATCTTACCAAAACGGTTAGAGATTAACGCAGGATTACGGGGGTCTGCAGAGCGCTGATTGGCCCAACCCTGCTGATCCCCCTTCACACCCAACCCTTCTCGTCCATATGCTTATCCAATTGTATCTTAAAGCTCCCTATCGTTTTTAATCCCACTATAGCACTTGGTAGTCCATTCCACCCATCTACAACTCTGTTACCAAACCAATATTTGCCTATATCTTTTCTGAAACGAAATTTATCTAATTTGAAACCATTTGTACGAGTTCTTTCGCTATCACTGAGCTTTAGTACATTTGTCATGTCCCCTTTGTTAATCCCACTAACCCACTTGAACACCTCTATCATATCCCCTCTAACTCTGCGTCTCTCTAACGAATGTAAGCCTAATTTCTTCAACCTTTCTTTATACGGAAGATTTCTAATATTATGGATCATTTTTGTCATTCTACGTTGTACTCTCTCCAATGAATCTATGTCCATTCTGTAATAAGGACACCAAAATTGAACAGCATAATCCATATGGGGTCTCACTAATGACAAGTAAAGTTTTAAGATAACATCAGCAGTTCTGTTACTCACACTCCTTGAGATGAACCCGAGAATCTTGTTTGCCTTGTTTCGAACGCTTATACACTGTTGTCTAGGCTTCAAATCATTGCTAACAAACACACCTAGATCTTTCTCACAATTCGAGTTTTCTAATTCCACATTAGCTAGTTTATATTTAACATTTGTATGCATCTTCCCTATCTTTAATACCTTGCATTTGTCAATGTTAAACTTCATCTGCCAATTTACTGACCATTCGTGTAAGGTATCTAGATCCCTTTGGAGGCACTCTATATCTCTATCTGAATCAATTGTTCTCCCCATTTTGGTATCGTCTGCAAATTTACTTATCCTACTAGTTATACCTAAATCAAGGTCATTTATGTATATAACAAACAACAGGGGACCTAATACAGATCCCTGGGGGACACCACTTTTGACTGCTCCCCATTCTGACTTCGTACCATTTATGCTGACTCTCTGCTTCCTACCAATTAGCCATGACCTAATCCATCCCAACAACGCCCCACCTATTCCATGCGCCTCAACCTTTCTCATCAATCTCTCATGGGGGACTCTGTCGAAAGCTTTACTGAAATCTAAATATATTATATCATATGACTTGTCATTATCTACTGCTTCATATACCTCTGAGAAAAAACTAAGCAAATTAGTAAGGCAAGAACGTCCCTGAGTGAATCCATGCTGAGAAGAATTTATTAAATTAAATGTATCTAAGTGGTTTCTAATTTTACTAGCAATAATTGACTCTAGTAGCTTTCCTATGATTGATGTAAGACTAATGGGACGGTAATTGGATGCTATTGATTTGTCACCTTTTTTGAAGATCGGAACTACGTTTGCAAGCTTCCAAGCTTCTGGAACTATACCTGTCTCCAATGACTTGTTAAATAAAAATGTTAATGGGTAACTTAACTCATCCCTACATTCTTTTAATACTCTAGCATATACCTCATCAGGACCAGGCGATTTATGAGGTTTCAGTCTGTCAATTTCCTTAAGCACATCATTTCTACTTATAGTAACCGTACTTAACCTATTTTCTATACTATCGCTATATACCTTACGGACTTCTGGAAACTGTGCCAAATTTTCATTAGTGAAAACGGAAAGAAATTGACTATTTAATGTACTGCACATTTCTAAATCATTTTCTGTCATTTCTCCTGTCGAAGTTTTAAGGGGACCAATTACATCTCTAACCTTGGATTTATATAGTTGGTAAAAAGCTTTAGGATTATTTTTTGAGTCATTGGCAACCTTAATTTCATAATTTCTTTTTTCTTTCCTAATATCCTTTTTTACCTGTCTTGATAGATTCTGATAGTAAGCAAGTAGGTGAATTTCGCCTTTTCTAATTTTTCTATATATTCCTCTCTTTTGTCCTAGAAGATCTAATAGTCTATTATTCATCCATTTGGGTTGGTTCTGTGTTGATCTAAATTTTCTTTTGGGGATGTATTTATTTTGTGCATTGAATACTGACTTGATAAAATTATCGTATGTATCTACCAAGGTTGACGTCTCTTCCTGACTTAAGATGACAGGTGCCTGAGAAGGGGTACACTCATTTGGACACCTGGATCGACTTAATTTTTTGACCATAGGGTCCGCTAATAGGGCTCTTCTTAACCCCCCATAATTGGCTTTTCTAAAGTCAGGTATTAATGTTGTATTCTCTCTGGTATTACCTTTCCATTGTATATTAAAATACACAGAATTGTGGTCACTATTTCCTAGGTGGTCCCCTATCTCTACATTATTTACCATATGTTCATTGTTACTGAAAACTAAATCGAGAATATTATTACCTCTAGTCGGCGTATCTATGAATTGAAATAAAAAACTATCTTGTACTACCTCTATAAACTCCTCAGAATCAGAGTCTCCTATTTGATGCTGCCAATCTATATTCGGAAAATTAAAATCCCCCATAATGCACACATTGCTAAACCTTGATGCCATTTTAATTTCCTCCCATAATGACGTTCCGTCATTTCTACTCATATTTGGCGGTCTATACATAACTCCAATAACTATGGTCTCACTACCTTCGTTAACCTCTACCCAAACACTTTCATTATCGTTATTTAGTCTAATACCTGATTTAATACAGCTTTTTAATGTACTCCTGACAAACACTGCTATACCGCCACCCCTCTTACTTGTTCGGTCATATTTAAACAAACTATATCCTGGTATATCAAATTCTGCTAAAAAATGCCTGGTTTCTGTATTAATCCACGTTTCAGTTAGCGCTATTATGTCTATATTTTCTTTGCTAACAAGGGCTCTAAGTTCGTTCATTTTGTTACATAGACTCCTACAGTTTGTGTAATATACTCTCAATTTACTTCTTTTCTTTATACCTAATTTACCTTTGTTTTTAGCGACATTTCCATCTTCCGTTGCACCATCACTACTATCATTTGCATTATAGTCATCATTTTTAGCATGAGACTGAATATCCTTATCGCTTTCGCCTGACGCTAAAATTGTTCCATTTAACCTCTCATTTACACTCTCAATATTTCTGTTCAAAACCCCACAACCACCCTATCTAAAGAACTAGCTAATGTAGAAACCCCTAACCATGAAAGATGAACCCCATCCCTTGCGTACATCCCATCTCTCCCATAGAAACTATCCCAGTTATCAATGAATGGTATTGCTTTTTCTTTGCAATATTTCTCCAAACGGCAATTGACACCAATCGCCCTGGATGTCCATTCCTTGGGAACTCCTCTTCTGGGTAGGATACAATGTACTACAGGGATCCCTCCCTTCATCCTAACTTTATCTAACACATCCCGATACTGCTGCAGCAGTTCCTCACTTCTACCCTTACCAACATCGTTACTCCCGGCACTGAGACAGATAATGGGGTTATCTCCACTATCTTCCAAGATGTGGTCCATCTTCTCTAAAACCCTCCCAACTCCATGGCCAGGCAGACACACAACCTTCCTAAGTTTAGTGCGGGTAGCCCTAACTAAATGTCTTACCATGGAGTCGCCCACAATCGACACAGACTTACCTTCTCGGGACACAGACTTACCTTTCCCTCGGGAGGATCCAGCAGCTGCAGTTGGAGAACCCCCGGTGGTGGCAGAAGCTCCCTTGGTGGTGGTGGTGGTGGTGGGGGTAGTGGTGGTGGTATGTAGCACAGCGTCAGAGGTTGGAGCTGAGTCGGCGGCAGGCACTTCGGTTATCCCTCCCTTATCCTGACTATCTTTTCCCTCACATTCGTCTCGCAAAGGGGAGAATGTATTTGTCACACTCATACCTATTCTACTATCCTGCTTCTTGAGTGTGACTTTCCCACCCGTATTTTTAACAACCTGCCATGAATACAATTTTTCATCAACTTCCTCCCTTTTCCCCTTACTTGACTTTATTTCCTCTTGGCTAAGCTTGAAAGCTAGATTTTCGTCTTTAATCAAATCCACTTCCCTCTGAAGTTTAACATTAACCTCCCTTAGAGCCAAGACCTCTTCCTTCACCACAACCATCTCCTCTCTTACCTGGAGAATAAGATGATGCAGATCAGTTAGAGACTCGCACTCCATACCTGCCATGATCCCAATAAGCTTAGCGAGGAGCAAGAAACTAAGTACAGAAAAACAAAAACAAGTAAACTAACAGCTAAAAACTGAGCTATAACACTTTTATATAACACGAGTGCACTGCCCCCAAACACAGGTAGGTGTAATGGTCACTAAATGTCACTGGTAAGTGGTCCGGGCAGGAGCTCAGATTAACACAACCTTCTCCTTCACTGACTGAACTAGAACTGGATAGAAGCCTTCCTCTGAATGGAGGGAAAGGAAGCCTAAGTCCGGAGAAGAAGCGGGGAATGATGACAGAGACTGGGGGGGTAGGTAGGTGTCTCTCTCGTAGGCCTGGGGTCACGACAGTGAATATCAAAAATATATGTGAACTCACTAAAATATTTGTGAACTCACTAAACTTACCAAACTCATATTTATTTCACTGTACACTTATGAGGAAATAATAGAAATCGGTCATTTATTTCTATGTTGAACATTCTAGAATCCCTACCCAAGTTGTGGCCATGTGCCATGCTGGTTTGGGTAACTATCATCAAAGTTATATGGTTTTATGTAACTTGGGAGTACAACCCCTTACCGGGCGAAATGATCATATTTAGTAATTTCAATTCTATAGGCTACCGGGCGTAAGTCCATATATGATCACTTGGGCTTTACCCCTTACCGGGCGCATGTCCATATTTGATCATTCACTTTTTCGCAAACAAATTTCACCAATTTCCGTATGTTCCACATAAATGACAACTATATCAGGTTATAGCATAATATCAGATTATTATCAACTTACCGATATTACGTGATGAGCTAGGGTCGAGGGCGTCAAGAGAAAAATCGCTGAGATCCTACTTTCTTCATGTCTGGCCTGCAACTGAACTTCGAGTTGCTCTCAACCAATACTGAGATGGCATCAGCTCTTACACCATACCCACGTGAGTAGCCTGATCATCGGTGATTGGCTGAGGCATGATGATGTGGTGGCAAACACACACCGGGCGGCTTGGGAGCGCCCTTTTGGACGCCCATTTAAGTTACCATATATGGTTCCTCGCCCGGTAAAGGGTTAAAGGGAATCGATAACTACTAAAAATCACCCCAATTACCTTGGTGCTATACTGTTCAGTGTGCCAGGCAAGGTCTTTGCACATAAACTATTATTGTGAATATGAGGCCACCATAAGGCCGGAGATCTAAGCAATCTGGTTTCACATTAAACAAAATAAAAAACATAATAATAATAATAATAATAATTATTATTATATATACTGTATATATATATACAGTATATGTATATATAAGGCAGGAATCCCGTAATCGAGGAGTTGTTGTTGTTGTTCCCCAGGCTGTCTGGCCGAACAGCCCCAAGGTCCCGAGCAAGGCCAAGGCTATAAACGAGCGCCCCCACAAAACCCTCCCTGCTTACCACTAACAAAGCCCGGATGACCGAAGCCACTCCAAGGCAGGGAGCTGAGGAGGGTGCGGAAACGCCCGGGAAACCAAAGCCCTGTGCCCAAGGCCCTGTGCCCCTCAGCAATTATGAAGGGCAAGATGAGGGGCAAGGGAAAAATGTGACACTTTGGTTCCCAATCTGCCAACTTCTAGGTTGGCAGTAGGGAGGTCAATCCAAGGAAAAGACGCCGTCACTTGAGATCTAGAAGATACAGTATATATATAAGTAAAAGAAACAGTCAGAGTAAGCTATGGGTATGGCAGAGATCGCTCAGCTCTCACTCTGATAGACCAGCCCATCACCATCGAGGAGTTGTGGTGCTGAATACCCGAAAAACTTACAAAAATAAAAAGTAAATATAGCCTACTATTATTATGCATAATTCATGATATACTCATCCTTATTCATAGGCCTATACGTTTATTTGTATTGCAACTTTTAAAACATCAGTATCTTCTACTACGGTACCTAGTCTGTGCCAAATCGGGTATTATAAAAGGCACTGCATGGTTATGAAGATATTATTTTTTTAAACAAAACTATCCATAGGGCGATACACGCAGCCTACCGCATAGCTATACTCAAGTAAAGAAAGGAAGCATTGGCAATTTTTGTCAGGTGAGGAACCAAATTATATACCACCCTGTACTGAAGGGTTAAATAAATGCATCCTCATATATTGAAGGGTTAAATAAATACATCCTCATATACTGTACACAAGAGTTAAAGAAACACATCCTCAATTTCCTCATATACTGTAGGCCTACATAAGGGTTAAAAAAAGGCATCCTCATATACTGAAGGGTTGATACGTCCTCATATACTGAAGATTAATGTACCCTCATATACTGAAGGGTTAATGTGTCCTCATTTACTGAAGGGTTAATGTGTCTTCATTTACTGAAGGGTTAATGTGTCCTCATATACTGAAGGGTTAATGTGTCCTCATATACTGAAGAGTTAATGTGTCCTCATATACTGAAGGGTTAATGCGTCCTCATATACTGAAGGGTTAATGCGTCCTCATATACTGAAGGGTTAATGTGTCCTCATATACTGAAGGGTTAATGTGTCCTCATATACTGAAGGGTTAATGTGTCCTCATATACTGAAGAGTTAATGTGTCCTCATATACTGAAGGGTTAATGCGTCCTCATATACTGAAGGGTTAATGTGTCCTCATATACTGAAGGGTTAATGTGTCCTCATATACTGAAGGGTTAATGCGTCCTCATATACTGAAGGGTTAATGTGTCCTCATATACTGAAGGGTTAATGTGTCCTCATATACTGAAGGGTTAATGTGTCCTCATATACTGAAGGGTTAATGCGTCCTCATATACTGAAGGGTTAATGTGTCCTCATATACTGAAGGGTTAATGTGTCCTCATATACTGAAGGGTTAATGCGTCCTCATATACTGAAGGGTTAATGTGTCCTCATATACTGAAGGGTTAATGTGTCCTCATATACTGAAGGGTTAATGTGTCCTCATATACTGAATAGTTAATGTGTCCTCATATACTGAAGGGTTAATGCGTCCTCATATACTGAAGGGTTAACGCGTCCTCATATACTGAGGGGTTAATGTGTCCTCATATACTGAAGGGTTAATGTGTCCTCATATACTGAAGGGTTAACGCGTCCTCATATACTGAGGGGTTAATGTGTCCTCATATACTGAAGGGATAAAGAAACGCACCTTCATATACTAAAGGGATAAATAAACGCACCTCATAACACTGCAAAGGGTTTACTAACTGTTTATATTTGTAGTCGGTGACATGGTGGGTTCGTAACTCCTCCGTGAATGGTGAGGGGGCGGCATACTTCACTGTGGTCATGGTACCGTGTGGCTAGGCCTCTCTATTGAACATAACATTGATAAATAGCATAATAGTGTTCACTAGTTAGTTAAAATAGGACTTCAGAGGCTATTAACCTATTGGATTATTAAGCCAGCACACTGTAAGTCAAGAAGAACGTCAGGACTGGAGCCCCTCTGCGAGAACTCCAGTTCCTTGCATATAATAAATAGCATATGTGTTCACTCTAAGTCAAGATATAGATTCTGGCACCATATGAACCCTTGAACATCAAAATGAATCTCCGAAATGTAAATATTAGGTAAATAACGAGTAAATTAGATTCAGCTCGGGATAGCTTCGAAACCAAACCATTCTTAAATTGAATGATATCGGCTAATGATACCGAAAATAAAGTGTAAAAATGCGTCCTTAAATTCTAAAAGTGTTTATTTGACAGCGGAGACTCACGTCTGAAGGTGTAGGTGCGTGTGATGGGTGTGGTTCCCTGAGCGGACCGAGAGGCGAGCTATAATACTGCCTTATTACACAGTGCTGCCAATTTAGCTACTTTCCCGCTGGATCTAGAGGTATTTTATTCGATCTTGAAGCAAAAGATACATCTAACTATATGAATTTTAGCAATATTCTATAAAGTTGAGCCATTTTAGAGATATTGTAGAGATTGTGCTGTTATTCTAGCTATGTTTTGGCATTTATTAACTATATAGCGGACTTGATTTGGTAACCCTGGGTCTGCCTACCTCTCAAAAGCTAAAGAAGAAGAAGATTGATAAGGATGAAGGTCAGTGCACTTTAAATCAATATGTATGAAAAGGGTATAAGTCCACAAAGTGTCCATAACAGTATACCTTTATCCAATAGCTGTATTGTCAGTAATGTACGCGATTACCATAAGAATAGAGTATAACACTATCAATATACCCAATTTGGTTTATATACGTGTACACTCGGCCGAAATTCCGCGTGGGCCACCTAGTCATGGGGTTTGGGTAAATCCGTTGTGTAGTTTGTTCGCTCTGAATATAGTAAGATCTCACACTCCCCTCCCTGAATCAATCGAAGATTTTGCCCCATAGATGGCGCAGCTTGATGGGAAGGGAGGGAGCTTGTCGTAGTGTCAACCCTCTCCGACATATGACGCGAGTTTGAGCCTATTAGGGATACTTTAAATCCTTTATTACCATCAGGGTATTTAGAAAGCTTTAGTTTAGTTACTTCAACCTCTGCAGTTGTCTTTGAGTTAGCTGTGGGCAGAAAACTAATTTTGGAGAGGTAATTATAAGAGAGAGTACTCTATTTCGTATTGCTAATCTGGCAACCTCTGCGTCATATGAGTCTGAAAGGGTTAAAAGCGTATGACACAATGGGAGGAGGTGACGTTCTATAACATACAGTGACGAATGTTAAACTTATTTACTTCTACTTGTTCATACAATAATGTTCCCGAAACTAATTCGTAATGAACAGTAGATTCCCTCTTTCAGTAACTGAAACTTCTCTCTCTCTCTCTCTCTCTCTCTAGGTTATAAGAGGTATACAGAATGTTGAAAGTAACACTATTATATATATCCATTTACACCTTTAATGAATCACATTATGAAATTTATTCAGCAATATGATGAGAACTTGAGAAGAATATATTTTGAAGTAGCACCACGAAGTAACATTATACTGACGCGGCCATGTATAATTATCCACCTTCCTCTCCCTCTCCGAGCTCGACTTTTTTTCTATCCTCTAGTCTATTTTTTCCCAGCTGAGGGTAAATTGTCATGTTTCTATCTTTGTTACTCGGCTATAAGGTAGATTTTGTAGCGAAAGATGATGTTTATTCTGAAAACTTGGCATTAATATGACACACAGCCATAGTAATTTCTTATATTTCCATTAACCCTTCCTCCCCGGGCTGCCTTACTTAAGGACGGAGGCTGTATCCGGGCGATTTGGCTGAAAACACAACATACGTTAACTAAGGCTAATCTCGCTTAATATACTACCTACATTAATCAATCATATGTCAAAATGGGCGCCTTACCTTGCCGCGTAGAATGGCGTTGAGTAGAACTTTCTAGCTCAACTGGTTCCGGAGTGATGGTGATGGAAGTGGAGGTAACTTTTGCCGCCTATTTACCTCGCCGTGTCCGAACACTCAACCGCGGCCCAGGCTACGACGAACGTTTTGACTCGTCGCTCTACCTTGAATTATGGCGGGAAGCAATTTTTTAGTGTTTTATTGTTTATTATGCCATATATTATTGTTATTATGTTATTTCCACTCAATAAAGTTATTTTTCTGAAGTAATTTGTGTCTCTGTCACTTATACTTAGTTTTAGTGTTATTATTATAGTAGTTATGATTATTTATACTGGACTATGGTAATTGATAGTGTCATTTTCACTTATTTATTGTTAGGAATATATATTTTAGTGTCACTTTCATTTGTTCACATTGTTCTGAAGGCACTTATTATTACTTATGTGTGTCTCTTTCACTTAGACTTAGTTTTATAGTCATTATTATAGTAGTTATGATTATTTATACTGGACTGGTAATTGTTAGTGTCATTTTCACTTATTTATTGTTAGGAATATATATTTTAGTGTCACTTTCACTTGTTCATATTGTTCTGAAGGCACTTATTATTACTTATGTGTGTCTCTTTCACTTATACTTACTTTTATTATTAGTATAGTGTCAATTTCACTGGACTATGGTAATTGATAGTGTAATTTTTACTTATTTATTGTTAGGAATATATATTTTAGTGTCACTTTCACTTGTTCATATTGTTCTGAAGGCACTTATTATTACTTATGTGTGTCTTTTTCACTTATACTTAGTTATATTATTATTATTATTATTGAGTGTCACTATCACTGTCACTTACACTTCAATAGTTTGTCATAGTGTGGAAATCATTGAAGCAGGTGCCAGCACACAGTCCCACCTGACACTCGAGGCACTGCCAAGTGCTTTTTGTGGGTTTGTGGGGTCGTCGAGTTGTGCGGCTGCACACATAGCACCTCTTCTGCATTCTTATTCTGCTGTTAGGACCCTGGAAAGGAAGGGCGACGAGCTGGTGCTTTCTGAAGAACTCGGCACACCCTGTTTTGTCCAGCATGCCTGGTCCTTGTAGTGGCCTCCCTGGTGTACCCGCATGTTTACCCAGGAGCTCAAGTATCATCTGCTTTTGGAAGGTCCGCAGGCTCTTGTACTTCATGACTGGAGTCCTCAAACGGTAGATGTTGTACGCGTTGAGGACAGACATAGCTACTGTATGCAGGACAAAACTTCTTTTACCACCTGCAAGATGTTCGCAGGCAGTCTATGAAGCCCATCTGCATGTCGGACTTGTCGACGAGGCGCATGTTGACATTTTAGTCCAGGACAGCGGCTGGTTTCGTGATAGGGTTCTTCGTCCTTCGGTCCACCTTCCCTGTGGCGACCATCTCTGCTTTGTGGCATGTGGTGAGGAGGTTGACCTTGCGCTGGTCATGCCAGTGGATGGAAAGGATGGGGCCACTCTTCTTATGGAAGATGTCTGTCTTCTTAGTCTTGGTTGGGTAGGCTGGCATGCCTTTCCTCTTCCCCTTCACTGTGCCGACAGTTCCGGTCTTGCGGTCATGGAGGTACTTGGCGAGGATAGGCGACGTGTAATAATTGTCGGTATAGAGGATGTGGTTGTCATGGAAGTACCTCTCCATCATCCTCTTTACCATAGCGCCGCCAAAACCAATGAGGGGGTCAATCTGCACTTCACCACCCTTGCCGCTGTAGACTATAAAGTCGAGCACATATCCCGTCTTGCAGTCGCAGAGGACGAAGAGTTTGATGCCGAAGCGGTGTCTCTTGGACAGGATATACTGTCGGAAGTGCAGCCTACCACGGAACAGGACTAGAGACTCGTCGATGCACAGCTTCTGAAACGGAATCAGGTAGGTGGAAAACCGATGACGTATCATGTCATACAGTTGTCTGATCTTCCAGAGTGTGTCGGGCTCGTGGACATGCATGTTACTTGTCAGGTGGAAATATGAGAGGATGTCGAAGTACTGTGACGTTAACCACTCCGTTAGAACCGCATGGCTTGTCCTACAGTGACTCGCTAGGATCGCCAGGGCAGTGGATGGGGCTACAGTTTATGTATTAGAGTGTGCTTTATTTCATATGAAAGCTCGTGTCATGGGCAGTCCAGAAAGGCTCTTTGTTTTCGCCCATGTCAAGGCTTTATATATTTAATTGTAAAGTATATGTTTTGTCATTAACTAGTAATGATAGGATCTGGGAGAGAGAGAGAGAGTAGAACGGAGTGAGAGGGGGCGCGCAGTGTTTTTTGTCCCGCTCGATGACGTCACGGCTGGCTGCCTCGCGGGGGTTGGTGGAGGGAGGTCCTTACCATGCTGCGAGCTCTGTTAGTGGCTAGATTTACTTGTAACCGCTGGTTTCCCACGCGGCTCGAGCTAGTGCGAGTATATATACTGGTTCCTCGCCACTCTCTCCCTCAGATCTGGTTTCTAGAACACACTCATCTTTTTTCCCTTGCTATCTATTCCGCTCCGCACCTGAGAATCTTTTCCTCTGCCTATCTCTCATTTTCCATATCTTTCACCACCTTTATTAACATTATATCCCCTCTGGTTAACTCTGCAAAATCAGCTTCATGCTGGCCAGTTGTATTGTGTGTTAAGGTCTGATATAACCTGTGTATGTTAGTTGTTAAGATAAGTGGATCACGAAGCATTGGTTGGCTTTCATATTGCTGCTTCCTTTAGTTATTAATGTTCTGCTGGATTAGATAATGCTAGACTAGGAGTCTGATATAATAGGTATTGTTTCCTATGAGTGCTGGCTTCAGTTAAAAGCGGCACGACATACCTGAGAACTGGAGTTGATTGAGTAAATTCTAGTCTGTGTGCCATTGAGAGTAGAGCATGCACGAGTGAGGGCTTTTTGCCTATACCATTCTGCACTGTTCTAGTCTCGATTGTTTGTCTTTGAGGTACGCCAGGAGAACGCTTAATACTTCGGTATTAAGGTTTCTCAAGAGAGCTACCCTTCATTATAACGTAATATTTGACGCACAGACTTGAGATTTGCACTAGGCTATGCAGCATGCCATGCGCACCAGTATCTCGTATCATTGACTCTAGCTAGACTTTATCAATCATAGTAGACATTAACTATATTAACCTAATTACTCTTTTTATGCATACCCATTTATGATTACACAAGCATTTCGCAGCCTAGTTTGATGTATTGAGACACAAACGACTTAGGCTCTTTTTGTTGATAGGAATACTGCATTGTGGCGATTATTATTAGTGTTGTAGTGTTTAGGATATTCTTGGCTCCGACGGCATTATATATTCTGCCTTTTTGTGTGCATAGCCTGCACGAGCATTGTTCCGCTGCCTGCCTTTTTGGGTTCCATTTCCGATACGAGCATCTTTATAACATCTAACATTTAAAGAAGATTCCTTGTTAGTGTTGAAGGACTTTAGTGCACTTTCTTTCATGCAGGAGTGCCTGACATTTATTGATTAAAGTAACGTAAGCTGTAACTTCTCTTACCACCTTACTTTGCATACCATAACCAAGCACCTTCGGTTATAGGTAGTAATAGGCTGTTTTCACATAACATTAAGCCTAGAGTAGACGCACATTTATTGAGAGTTTGATAGCCTATTATTGCATATAGAACTCTGTAGAGTATTTGTGTTCTTTGTTCACTGGGAATATACTTCAGAGGTTGGAGCTAGCGCTTTCCGTTGTAACATTTATGCCATTACTAGTCCAATGAATAAGAGCCCTGATATATTTGAACCCCAGTCGTAACAAATGGCGACCTTACCTAGGATTTGGTGAACCTACATTTATTAGCAGCGAACATTTGTTGTTTTGGAGAATATTTTGCGGGGATCAGCAAGAATAATTTTTTTTTGCAACATAGTATAGCCCTTGAGTATTTCCGAGAATTTTTGTGTGTATATTGAGGTATAAGAGTTTGGGGTACTTCTTTTCTGAATATTGAGGTGGGAAATTTTTGTGAGCATCATGTCTTATACCGGATCAGAGGAGAATGGAGACACAGTACGTAATGTCGAAACTGAGGAACAGCAGTATGATGATATGGTTAATCAGGTGAACTGTGAGGAGGATGCTAGGATATTTTTGCAATGGCCTGTTACTGCCGAGCGGTTGGAGGGTATGGAGCGGTACGGTCTTCAATGCCTGGCCACAGCTATGGGTCATGCGGGTACTAGCGGCATGACCAAGGATAACTTGATAACGTGTGTACTGGGCAGGGTGACTGGTGAGCGAGATGGGTTGAGTGCTCAGAGCCCTTCGGCCATGCTTCCCCTACACTCGACTCCCAGCCATCCCAGTAGTTTGCCGACCCCGGGTACGCTTCCACAGTTGGGTGGTGACTGGCAGGGTGGGTTGCCCCTGGGGGGACCACCGGTAATTTCAAACATTGTAGCACCTTCACCTTAAGGGTTAACTCCAGAATTATTGCTTCAGCTCGAATTAGCTAAGATCGAAGAGAGAAAGGCTATCAGGGTATCTGAGCTTCAGCTTCAGCAGCAATTAGAATTAGCCAAGATAGAAGAGAGAAAAACTATCAGTCAAGCAAAAATCCAAGCTGAGTCGACTAGGTACTGTGCAGACATGGACGTAGAGAAGTCGCGAGTAGAAACAACGGGACAGCGACTTGGGGCTGGTAACCGTGTTCATGAGCAGTCTCTCTCGCACTTATTGAAACTGGTTCCGGTGTTTGATGAGAGTGGTGTAACAGAATTTTTCACACGCTTTGAGAAGAAGTGCCAGGAACACCAGTGGCCAGAGAATAAATGGGCAGCACTTGTATCCTCTAGATTAATAGGCAAGGGTCTTAAAGCCTACGATGCGTTACCTTTGGAGTTATGTATTGTGTACGAGGATCTCAAGGAGGCTGTTCTGAGGGCTTACGAATTGCAACCAGAAACGTACCGTTTGAAGTTCCGGGGTGTAACTAAGGGAAGAGATAGCACCTTTTTGGAACACGCCCGGGACTTGTCCGATGCTATGGGGAACTGGCTCCGATCTGAGAAGGTCACAACATTTGATGAAATTAAGCAGTTAATGATGTTGGAGCAGTTCTTTAAGAGCACGGGCGGTGATCTAACTTTGAACTTGAAGGAGAAAAACCCAAGAACTCTAGTCGAAGCAGCAGAAATGGCTGATCGACGGCTGTCGTTGATTCGGGGTTGCGGGTACTCACAGAAGTACGATGTAAGTGCTAAGGACCGTTATCCTCCCCCTCCCCGTAACAATGACACATTTAAACAGAAGAGGCATGAAACTAAAACTGAATCCAAACCTTACACCACACCGTATGTGAAACGTCAGGGGCCTTTTACATCACAGTATAAGCCGAAACCGAAATTTATGTGTTTTAGTTGCCACCAGGAGGGTCATAAGGCAAATGAGTGCCCTAGTCGACCTCCTCCGGCAGCCGTGTCTTTTGCTCACGGCATTGGAGTGTTCAAGAGGACATCGGAGTTTGTTAGAGGCATTTCTTCCGAGGTAAATACGCTGCCAGTGCAGAAGGATCCGGAAGGCTTATTCCCTGCCCGTGATGCCTTTAGTGACCACAGGGGACTCGGTTGTGTGGAGTGGGGGGGTAGAAGACATGAGGTGAGAATTTTGCGTGACACTGGGGCATCGCAAACACTGTTGAGAAATTTCACTGGTAAACCTGTCAATACGGCGCGGGTGGTTGTGGTTCAGGGAGTTAATGCGACAAGGTCATACCCGCTTGTGAGAATGAAGGTGGAAGTTGATGGTGTGACTCGTGACCTGGATGTAGGGATTGTGGAGAAGTTACCTGTTGGGGGCGTCGACCTCCTTCTCGGCAACGACTTTGCGGGACCTACTTCTGAGGCTCCACCCTTGGTTGTTGCCGAGAAGCTGGCCGACGTGAGTGGGGAGGAGCAGGAGTGGGTTGAGAAGTGTCCGGGGCAGCCTATGGCGTGTGTTGTCACCGGAGATTCTGCATCCAGGGAGTCACATTCTGGTCAACAATCTTTAGATCAGCGGAGGAAGGGTACCGAGAAGGGGTTGAAAGTTGATGCGGTTGAGAGTTTAGTATCAGCGGACATTCTCGGGGACTCATTATTAGGACCACATTTCGAGTCTAGAGAAGACCCATTAACTGTTCCTGAGAAGGCAGTGGATGGGCTTAAAAAGACGATGAAACAGCAACGGTACGCAGAGAGAGTGCAACGGGAGGCCAAATTTAATGTAGGAGGGGGGCATGAGTTGTTTCGCAAACACTTGGATAGGCTTGCTCCTTCGGACATTCGTAAGTTGCAATTGGAAGACCCGGAGGTTCTTGAATGTGGTACCGGTGCTGTCGAGTTGAAGGAGGACAGTGTTGCACAGTCGAGAGATGTAGCAACAAGGTACCCTGACGCGTACCCTATGAGAAATGGGTCAGCGAAGACGGTGGTCCGAGGCTTGCTAGTGTATTTTTCCCGGTATGGTTACCCGCAGGAGATTCATGTTGTTTTGTTTGCTGCACAGGAGGTACCTGGGGAAAGTTTGGGATTCAGCCCTAATGAGCTCGTCTTTGGACACCGTGTCAGAGGGCCTCTCCATATGGTTGAAGAAGTATGGGAGGGCGCAGAAAAACCTTGTTCTATGCTCAAGTGTGTCCTCAACAGTCGAGAACGGATGTTGCGCAGTCTGGAGTTGGCTGGCCGTAATTTGACTAGCTCTCAGGCCCTCAGGAAGGACAGGTACGACCTCTAGGTTGAACTCGGGGAGTTTCACGTGGGTCAGGAGGTGTTGATGCTACTGCCCCTTGTAGGTCACCCCTTATCCGCGAAGTACACTGGTCCTTATAGGGTGGTGGAGGAGCTATCGGACCTGGTTTACTTGGTAGCCACTCCAGACAGACGGAAGCACAATCAGTTATGTCATGTTAATCCCATGAAGGAGTATGGGAGGCACCCCCCTGAGCCTCTCACTGTGCCTGTGATGACGTTTAGCAGTCAAGGTGGAGAAGGAGAACGGGACAGTCAAGCTCAGGTGGAGGATAACTGGAAGGATAGGAAGTTCAAATGGGCGCCTGAGTGTGAGAAGGTGTTTGGAGAAGTAAAACACCTGTTGTGCACTCACCCGATCCTCAGGGCGCCTGACTTTAGCCTACCTTTCCAACTAGCAACAGAGGCTAGTGGTGTGGGGGCTGGTGCCGTCCTTGTGGAAAAGGACGATGATGGGCTGGAGCATCCTGTTAGTTTCTGCTCGGAGAAGTACAATTCGGCCCAGGGGAGCTGCTCTGTTGTCGAGGAGGAGCTGCTGGCGGTTGTACTTGCTCTGAGGCATTTCGAGGTCTGTGTTCCAGCCTATGGTCCGGTCGTTGTAGTTTACCCAGATCATCACCCTCTCAAGTTCTTGGACCAGTTTCACAATCGGAATATGAGGCTGACCAGGTGGTCACTAGGGTTATTGGTATATAACCTGGACATACGCCATATTGCCGGTTGTGACAACGTGGTTGCAGATGGTCGTTCAAGGGTATATGATCCTGGGTAGATTGACACACGGGTAGCCTCCTGCTTTAGTTTGAATAGTATTTTGCGCTTGGTGCTTGTTGGCTCGCGGTTGTAGCCCAGCATATTGGGTCGTAAAGCAGGAGTTGAGCGTTTGGTATAGAAGAAAAAACTAGGCTTGCCCCTATAGTGCAGCCGAAATAAACAAATTAAAAACATAAAAATAAAATAAAAAAACTTTCTTTGATAGTTGAATTTTTTCAGTATGTTATAGCAGTAATTCTGAGTTGCACTCCTCTCAGAATGCTGGGCTAGAGAAGCTCGCTCTTGAGGAGCATAACTACATATAATTTAACCTATTGTGTTGGGAGGGTTATAATTTTGAGAAAAAATGTTTTGTTGAAGAACTGTGCCAGATATTTTACTGCCGCTGGGTGATGGGAAGTGGAGATATAGCATGGGTTCTAACCATCAGATTTTTGTGAGCCTTGGGGCCTCTGCGAAAAATCTTGGGGGGGGTGTAACGTTAACCACTCCGTTAGAACCGCATGGCTTGTCTTACAGTGACTCGCTAGGATCGCCAGGGCAATGGATGGGGCTACAGTTTATGTATTAGAGTGTGCTTTATTTCATATGAAAGCTCGTGTCATGGGCAGTCCAGAAAGGCTCTTTGTTTTCGCCCATGTCAAGGCTTTATATATTTAATTGTAAAGTATATGTTTTGTCATTAACTAGTAATGATAGGATCTGGGAGAGAGAGAGAGAGTAGAACGGAGTGAGAGGGGGCGCGCAGTGTTTTTTGTCCCGCTCGATGACGTCACGGCTGGCTGCCTCGCGGGGGTTGGTGGAGGGAGGTCCTTATCATGCTGCGAGCTCTGTTAGTGGCTAGATTTACTTGTAACCGCTGGTTTCCCACGCGGCTCGAGCTAGTGCGAGTATATATACTGGTTCCTCGCCACTCTCTCCCTCAGATCTGGTTTCTAGAACACACTCATCTTTTTTCCCTTGCTATCTATTCCGCTCCGCACCTGAGAATCTTTTCCTCTGCCTATCTCTCATTTTCCATATCTTTCACCACCTTTATTAACATTATATCCCCTCTGGTTAACTCTGCAAAATCAGCTTCATGCTGGCCAGTTGTATTGTGTGTTAAGGTCTGATATAACCTGTGTATGTTAGTTGTTAAGATAAGTGGATCACGAAGCATTGGTTGGCTTTCATATTGCTGCTTCCTTTAGTTATTAATGTTCTGCTGGATTAGATAATGCTAGACTAGGAGTCTGATATAATAGGTATTGTTTCCTATGAGTGCTGGCTTCAGTTAAAAGCGGCACGACATACCTGAGAACTGGAGTTGATTGAGTAAATTCTAGTCTGTGTGCCATTGAGAGTAGAGCATGCACGAGTGAGGGCTTTTTGCCTATACCTTTCTGCACTGTTCTAGTCTCGATTGTTTGTCTTTGAGGTACGCCAGGAGAACGCTTAATACTTCGGTATTAAGGTTTCTCAAGAGAGCTACCCTTCATTATAACGTAATATTTGACGCACAGACTTGAGATTTGCACTAGGCTATGCAGCATGCCATGCGCACCAGTATCTCGTATCATTGACTCTAGCTAGACTTTATCAATCATAGTAAACATTAAGTATATTAACCTAATTACTCTTTTTATGCATACCCATTTATGATTACACAAGCATTTCGCAGCCTAGTTTGATGTATTGAGACACAAACGACTTAGGCTCTTTTTGTTGATAGTAATACTGCATTGTGGCGATTATTATTAGTGTTGTAGTGTTTAGGATATTCTTGGCTCCGACGGCATTATATATTCTGCCTTTTTGTGTGCATAGCCTGCACGAGCATTGTTCCGCTGCCTGCCTTTTTGGGTTCCATTTCCGATACGAGCATCTTTATAACATCTAACATTTAAAGAAGATTCCTTGTTAGTGTTGAAGGACTTTAGTGCACTTTCTTTCATGCAGGAGTGCCTGACATTTATTGATTAAAGTAACGTAAGCTGTAACTTCTCTTACCACCTTACTTTGCATACCATAACCAAGCACCTTCGGTTATAGGTAGTAATAGGCTGTTTTCACATAACATTAAGCCTAGAGTAGACGCACATTTATTGAGAGTTTGATAGCCTATTATTGCATATAGAACTCTGTAGAGTATTTGTGTTCTTTGTTCACTGGGAATATACTTCAGAGGTTGGAGCTAGCGCTTTCCGTTGTAACATTTATGCCATTACTAGTCCAATGAATAAGAGCCCTGATATATTTGAACCCCAGTCGTAACAGTACCTATCCCTTGACATGTATTTGCCAAATGCTGGAGTCGTTGTAAGGTCGCCAGTTATCCAGTAGTCAGCCAGAACGTGCTTCCTTATGTGTGTCATCAGCATTGTGAGTGCCAAGAACACATATAATTCTGCCACAGTGAGAGCTCTCCATGCCACCATCTTGGCACTGGTCTTCCTCCCAAGAAAGTTTGAACAGATAGACTGGTGGTTATTTGTCTCTTTGACAAGGTATTCCATGACTTCATTGTCATAGAAGCCACAGAAAAGTTCACTGGGGGTGGCATTTGGGCCACAGGGTGACCCAGGGCTGGTGACACCCCGGAACCCTGTTGTACCTTGTCAAAGGCAGGACAATCTGGCTCAAAATCCGCCCAATCTGTCCACACAAACATGTCAGCTGCTCGAGGACGAGGACGTGCAGCTGCAGCAGGCACACGCCCTGGACGCCCTGGCACACGCCCTTGGCCACGCGGACGCCCACGCCCACGCACAGGCCCAGGGGCAGCGGCGTCGGCAGGCTGACCACGTCCACGACCTCGCCCTTTTACTCTTCTTGTCGGGACTTCCTCTTCCTCTTCGTCTTCCTCAGGTGACGTCAGGTCATCTGGGGCAATGTTGGGGTCGTCAGCATCCTCTTCAGGAGACAACTCTGGTGAAGAATAGACCGGGCGTCGGCGGCGTGGGGCTGCGGGAGGTTGAGCAATGGGAGCCTCGGCCTCGGGAGTTTGGCTCCTTTTGCGGCTAGCCGTGGACTTTTCCGCAGGAAATAATGACCTACGATGCGGGGCCTGTGGTGGCACACTGTGGGAGGCCAATGACGCACTTGTAGAGGCCCTTTGGTCATCCTGAGGGACAGATGAAGCCGAGGGCTGTGGGTGGCCCACCCGGCATCCCGGGTCAAGGCGTCGGGGCAAAGGAATGCGGGTGGTTGGTAGGCCTGGGTCGGCGTCACTATCACTATCTACGCCTTCCCTCACTTGTTCTGCTTCCCTGCGTGCTTTCTTGGCTGCACTTTTCACTAAAGACTGTTTAAAGAAGTATTTACCCACTTTCAAGGGCGTACGGGCAGGCAAAGGGAAAGGTCCTGGCGTAGGGCTAGGGCTAGGCCTACCCTGACCTACGAAACTAGGCGAAGGGGTTGGCTCTAGCACACTTGGTACTTCAATAGCACCTTCCTCCACCACTTCCACATCAGGATCATCACTACTATCACCCCCCTCAAATAAATCCACATTGTCATCATCACCAAATCCCACAAAATCGTCAACTTCGCTTCCACTTCTACTCTGAATATAGAGTTTTTTTTCCACAGAGCTTTCACCACTGCTCAAATCCGGGTTGAAAAGTTCACGGTGTATTGCACTCTCACTTAGCAAACTTTTCACTTTCCTTAGTTTCTTTTTCTTCTCGGTTGGCAGAGGCGTAGATGTTGCAAGAGGGTTAGCACTGGGACGCCCGGGAGATTGCACAGTATTGGACGCGTCGGAATTCATTTTTTTGCTGTAGCTCGCAATGGCGGCTACGTAGGAACTGATAAGAGTGGTAGTTGAGGCTTGGTGGCGCTACGATCGCCCACGCCAAGTAAAATTTGCCTGCCCTAAATTTAAAGCGCACTTTAAAGCACATACCTAAGGTAAGGACGCCCGGGTAGCTGCCCTTCTGCCGAGCTGTCCTTACCTAAGGCACCCCGGGTAGGAAGGGTTAAGTATCGAGAAATCAGCTAATAAGAGATTCAATTTACGATCAGCTGGAAAAAAATAGAGTATAGTTGTCACTTAGGGATGGAGGGAGGTAAGGGTGGCGAGGTGACTAACAAGGTGAGTGGAGGTGGAGGAGTTGTGGTGGGATTGTTTAGACTGGTGGATGAATGTATAATAACTAAATTTAGGATATTTCAGTGTGTATGTGTGTGCGTGTGTGTGCTTAAAGGGCGATCGGGACACGAATGCATATAGGTTTTGTGTTCGTGGACGGGTGGAAAATTATAAAGCTAAATTTATTTATGTACTCTATATTGTATCTCTTTTTATACTGGCATGGCCTTACTTACTCTTTACTTTGTATTAGTTTTGCACACATTTTCAGCATATTTCACTAATTGGCTTAAATATAGTTATGTTTATATGAATGATGCATTAGGATCCCTTTGGACGTTCCCCTGTTCGCTTGTTTATGCTTCCTCTTACAACTTCGGTTAATCATTGCACACATATCTTGATGTCATATCATATTTCGTGAACTCGCTAATCTGATTTATCTATCTATCTATCTATCTATATATCCATCTATTGCCAGACAACCTTATCTCCCGAGAGGAGGTGGACTTGAAAGTATCACCTTCATAAGCTTCTATATGCCGAGGTAACTCATTCGATTATCTAGCTTTTTTTTCAATTAATTTCAAAATAAATGTGTAGCTTGATCATACAAGATTATTGCGCAATGCAATATAACAATGACAAATATTAATTGTCCTGTTGATAAACATTATGTTTGCGGTAATATGAACAATTGATAAAGGTATACTCAATTAACTTCAGTAATTATATTTATTTAATTGATATTTATTAGACAGTCATAGTAAAGTAAATAGATCAAGGGAATAATGTGTTGGGGGAAAAAGTGGATTGCAATTCTCGAGGGTAATTTACTCTAGGTAAATATTTCCCCCTGTATCACATTATCTTATATTATCAGACTTGGCAATATGTAACAAACCACATGCAAAGAGTATAACATATCAGTATACATAATTATATGTGTGGAATGATATTATCTGTGTATACCCTGGTCAATTTGTGATATCTAATAACCTGAGTTTACATGTAGTTACTCATAGTCTCACTGTTACCAAGGTAATGCACAAATTATTTATCAATACCATATTTACTACATAAATCGATTAACACAGTGCAACTTCTCTCTCTCTCTCTCTCTCTCTCTCTGAGAAACCAGACTTGGCTCTTCCGTGATACCAACAGATTTTTCATATACTTTAGTATTTATTTTATTTATTGTTTCTAGGTTAGCACACATCAATTATTAGCATTCGTCTATAGAGCAAGTTAATCAGAAAGAATTAGATTGGTACTATAGCTGAATAGTTAATGTCATAGAATTTACCCTGATATATGTTGGTAAGCCTGGCGAGTAGGAAGTGTGTATTTTCAGCAGAAGTTTTGGTAAGGAGCTCTTTATGAAGATCCATACTAATTTCAACCTAATGTCAGAGAGCAATAAAGGTGAAACGAGACTCAAACTATCCATTTGGGGGCGGGAATGGGTAGTTTACCTTGATGCACAGGAAAATCGACTTTAAATCGCCATAAACAGAGAGGAATTTTGTATCTAAGTTTAAACACTGTTGCCAGCTACTCTAAATATACTGGTATTCCTGAGGGAAATTCTTTATCAACAAATTTGCCTCGATGTAAATTAATTGTTAAATATATAAATCAGACATGTCATACCTCTACCATTTGGCTTAATGTATCAATGTGATCATATGTAATGTTTTCTTTCTGGCCACAGGTAATTTAGAATGTTGATAATGATATTACCAATCTTAATGAATCCTGATCAATGTAATCAATAGCCCACCGACTCAGTATTAACTGTGACTCTCATGCTTGAGGTAAGTCATCCACAGATCGACATATTTTGACACTACAAAGGTAACTCATCTAAATAATAATAGGTTACTACTTCTGTTAATCTAATTTGTCGCTAGTTTGTAGTTTGCTAACAAAAGGTGTATGTTATATAATTATTATATAGTATGACCTGTACTATTATTTTATTCATACCAATAAAGTGGGTGGAGAGGGAGAGAGAGAGAGAGAGAGTGACGTATCAGTTACTGAAAGAGGGAATCTACTGTTCATTACGAATTAGTTTCTTGAACATTATTGCATGAACAAGTAAAAGTAAATAAGTTTAACATTCGTCACTGTATGTTATAGAACGTCACCTCCTCCCATTGTGTCCTACCCTTTTAACACTACGACAAGCTCCCTACCTTCCCATCAAGCTGCGCCATCTATGGGGCAAAATCTTCGATTGATTCAGGGAGGGGAGTGTGAGATCTTACTATATTCAGAGCGAACAAACTACACAACGGATTTACCCAAACCCTACGACTAGGTGGCCCACGCGGAATTGCGGCCGAGTGTACCTTAACATACCTTTCTAGTTATTAAAGTGCAGGGGTTGGACGGAGTCAAGGTACAGTTGGTGAAATAGATGATAGTAGTAGTAGTGATAGTGGTATGGTTTAGCTTATTACCTCCGCCAACGAGATTGGAAGAGGTTATGTTTTTGCCTCCATTTTTCTGTTTGTCTATAAACAAGATATTTCAAAACGTTGTCAACCGATTTTCACTAAGCTTTCACTGTAAAAAAGAAAGAGTATAAAAATGGGTGTGAAAAAAGGTATGCAAAATAATTTGCTATATTGATAGTGATTGAATTTGTTTTCATTGTATTGTATGGGTTTGTTTTATTTTATTATATTATTTACTTATTTGTGTCATGTGCAAGAAGTAGACAAAAGGAAAAGCTTTTCTATAACGAGTCCCCCCAAAAAATAAAATAAAAATAAAATAAAATAAAAATAACAGCGCTAAATTCAAAGTACTTTGAATTTAGCTCTGTTCATTTCATTTTTGTTTTGTGTGTGGGGGGGGGGGGGGGACTCGTTATAGAACAGCTTTGCCTTTTGTCTACTTCTTGCGCATGATACAAATAAGTCAATAAATATACTAAAATAAATACACGGATTAGCATTCCTATTTCCAAAGATAGCGCCATGTTTCAAGGTATTTCGTCCATATACGGCCCAGCGAAGGGAAAGACATTTTTAAGAATACCACC
>JBAKBP010011756.1:0-40000 GCA_037953745.1 Lithodes maja
CACCACACAATCTAACCTGCGGTAGAGCAGTTCAAGAAGATAGTAGATAATGTTCCGCACACTCTACAGTACTTAGTGTAGTGCACCACACAATCTAACCTGCGGTAGAGCAGTTCAAGAAGAGAGTAGATAATGTTCCGCACACTCTACAGTACCGGTACTTAGTGTAGTGCACCACACAATCTAACCTGCGGTAGAGCAGTTCAAGAAGAGAGTAGATAATGTTCCGCACACTCTACAGTACTTAGTGTAGTGCACCACACAATCTTTCTCTTTCTACTTAGAGTATCTCCTCGGAATAGACCGCTAGGTCTTGAGATAGTAACTATTCATTGTAAGTCATTGTAACAAATCCATCAAAAGTATCTGCCATTGTTCTCCTCTCTCTCTCTTTCTTTCTCTCTCTCTCTCACTCCCTCTCTCTCTCTCTTCAATATTTCCTCTTTACCCATTAATCGTATTAGGTATATCCTATTTATCAGAAGTAAAAAGATGATTACCTATCAAATCGGATCACTAACTAATGAAAGAGGAGTTTTTGTTGATGAAGTCAAGACTAGTAATATTCTCAATGATATTGTTACTGTATTTAGCAAGGAAGATCTGACTTGGATTCCATCAACAATACCATATGCAATAAACAATAATTATGTTCGGAGTAACATGATAACCACGGAAAGATAGTACTAAACAGTATTAACTAACAAAACCCTTGGACCCGATACAATATTTGCAAGAGTTTTGAAAGACCTAAAAGAAGAAATATCAAAACCATTAGTCCTACTATTTAACAATACAATGCAAAGTCGAAGTGTACTCCAATGAATGGAAATTGGCAAACATAACTCCTATTTAAAAATAAAATTAAAAAATAAATAAATAAAAAGCAAATCACTATCTTGTAAATATCGTCCAATCAGTTTGACTTCATTCATCTGTAAATTGCTTGAAACAATAATCAGAGATATACTTGTAAAACCACTTACAAGACAACAATATTAAAAAACGATTCTCAGCATGGCTTTCAAAACAAATTGGTATGCCTAACAAATCTCCTCAACTTGTTTCATATTTTAATAAGCATGATGCAAGTAATTTCCAGAAAAAATTCAACAAAGTCCCCCATAAAAGTATCTTGATTAACTAAAAGCTCAAGGTATTAAAGGTTGCGTACTTCGGTGGATCAAAAATTGGCTTGTACTGAGCACAAGCAAAGAGTCGATATAGGAGGTGTGGTGGAGTGGTCATGCCACTGGATTGGTAATCCAATGGACCCGGGGTCAAATCCCGATATGTCAATGGGAAGATATTATTGGGATTGAATTTGTGCTGTACCTAGTATCAGTGCATTACCACAAAGCCCACCGAAATGCCAAAAAAATACCCTCATTGTTCCCTGATTAAATAACACTGTATGAATATTCCCATATTCAAAATATGTTACAGGGGGACAATGCCTAGTGAGTTCACTGCTCAATAGGTGGCGTTCTGAGAGTGAGGGTCTGAGTCTGGAGGGTGAGACGGTGAAGCACTTGAACGAAGCAACCAGCCGCTTCAGAGATGGAGCTGCTTCGAGCCATGATGGATGCTTCACATGTCTCACTCCCCAGACTGGAACAAGACTTCAATTGTAAAGTCTCTGATTGAGCAAATGTCACTAGCGGCGTGCCCCAGGGATCAGTGCTTGGACCTGTTATTTTCTTGATTTATATCAATGATATCAGTGATGATCTCTTGTGTACAATTACAACATTTGCAGATGACACAACAATTGCAAACATAGTAGTGTCTCTCATAAAGTTCAACCGATCCAAAATTATATAGCTTTATCAAACTGGGCCCAATCCTGGCAAATTAGTTTCAATACTGAAAACGTTAAGTATTACTTATAGGATACAAGAATGAAAAGGCAAATTACTTTTGGCAGATATCTCAAAAGGCACAGATAAAGAAACAGACTTAGGGGTAACAATATCGAACAATTTAAAAACCAGCCAACAAGGTACCAAAGTAATTAAGAAAGCAGATTAAATTGTTGATTTCATTGGTAGATCATTCAAATACGAATCCGAAGATGTTATTCTAACATTATACAATTAATTGGTTCGCCCCCATCTTGAATACCAAGTACAATTATGGTGTCCACATTATCAAAAGGACATAGGTAAACTGAAGAGAATACAGAAGAGAGTAACTAAAATTATCCAGACTTAGAAATAAGCCATACGAAGGTGGTCCAAAAGAGTTAAATCTTTGTAGTTTAACAAAGCGCAGATTGGGAGAGGACTTAATTCAAGTATTTAGAATGATTAACCCTTATTTAGCGGGCGAGGCGGTATATTTGACCGTGCCGCCCAGCGGGGGTTTATACCATAAATGGGGTTGTTTCCGTGCTCTTTTTCATGCATAAACAAGACCCAGAGCGTAATACAAGTATGTATCCCTGAAAGGGCATAAATTGAGCTTTCCAATGACACCCGAACCATCCTTCTACGATCACTGGTTGTCTTGCAACGATCGTGCAACCGAAGGGCAAAAACGGTAAAATACGGCAATTTCTTTATATATAATTACGTATGTAGCGAGGGAGTGAGGGTGGATGTAAGTGGAGTAAATCTCGGTAGGTCCACGGCGGCCGTGGCGAGCGGTCAGGAGGTAATCTACGCTCCTCCCACCGCTCCGCTCTGTCTCAGAGCACATTATGTGCTCAAAATTGCACTCGACAATAGCCGGGTGCCGCCAGTTAAAAGTTAAAGGTCTTGCCAATATGGATGTCAACAAGTACTTCACCAATGGGGGAAAATAAAAAAATTGTCTGCTATTTTTCCCGCCTTCGGTTCGCACCGAATCACAATCTGTTGCCATCGAGTGAATTGAAATTTATAAATCGCAGTCATCAAAATATCACTCTATAGTCATGAATGTTACAGATATATTACTTTCAAATTCTATTCAGTACATTGTCCAATATACAAAGTATTTATGATAAATAAAAACGATTCTATTAGGCCTACACAAACAATTGGTAACCCCCTAAAAGTAGTCCTGTTAATATTTCAATAGATAGGTATCCATGTCCTAAAAATTATAATATGTACAAAAACTCGAGATGAACGTAATAATCGGCATTAACCACTTTACTGGAAATTAGATTATACAATTATAAACTAGTTTCAGAAGTGGTATGCACATCATAAATTGATGCCAGTGTTCGCTAGCCATAATAGTCATTAAACGAAACTTCTCAGACAGTCAACATCTCTTCCCCACTTGACTTACTGTTAAATTTGACATTTGTTGTGCATCTATGTGCACATTAGCAGTAACGGTGGTCGATATTTGTTTCCCACAGATGGAAATCTTAATATAATGTGGATTATAGCCTTAATGAAGGTAAAATGGTCAGTTATAGATTGTGTCGTGCATGTATGTGTGTGTATTCCAAGGTTACCAGCGCACATCGCATCTCCAAACTCGCCCAAAAGTATCCCAATCACCTAATATCGCACAACATACAATTTCAGCTATTTTAATCCTATCACACACATTTTCTGATATGTTTATCTTTAACAGCCATGCGTGCATGATACTATGAGTCCCCTAAATATCACTAGACCTAGGCCCATATATGAGTAGTAGCCTACATGTCACATCTTCTAAATATTAATGAAATAACCACATACATTATTATCACAATCATGCACTCATCAAATCTGCATCAATGTCCCAATCCCCCCTCACAAACAATCACTTGATTATTCAGTCACCGCCACATAGGCTACCATACATGTATAGTACAACCAACAGAAAGCCATGATGAACGTTTGTATGAAATGTAGCCTAGCTACTCAACACTCGATATTTAGACACCTCTACAACTTGAATAATATATAGAACAAGCCCAATTCTGCATTCCTCAATTTTAGTTGTTGTTGTTGTTCCCTAAGCTGCCTGGCCGAACAGCCCCGAGTCACTAAGGAAGGCCATGGCCACGGTCGGGCTTTCCCACAGAGCTCTCAAGGAGTGCAGATTGTGTTGTTGGCGTAGCCTAAGTGGTTGTGTGAAATGCAGTCTTCTATGATGTGTTTATAGGTGTGTTTTAGGGAGGTGTGGTGGAGTGGTCATGCCACTGGATTGGTAATCCAATGGACCCGGGTTCAAATCCCGATATGTCAATGGGAAGATATTATTGGGATTGAATTTGTGCTGTACCTAGTATCAGTGCATTACCACAAAGCCCACCGAAATGCCAAAAAAATACCCTCATTGTTCCATGATTAAATAACACTGTATGAATATTCCCATATTCAAAATATGTTACAGGGGGACAATGCCTAGTGAGTTCACTGCTCAATAGGTGGCGTTCTACGAGTGAGGGTCTGAGTCTGGAGGGTGAGACGGTGAAGCACTTGAGCGAAGCAACCAGCCGCTTCAGAGATGGAGCTGCTTCGAGCCATGATGGATGCTTCACATGTCTCACTCCCCAGACTGGAACAAGACCTCACGGGCTTCACCGTGTTGAGCGGTGGAATGTACAGGCTCTCAGCCTATGCCCGAGAGGGAGTAGTTGGAATATAGAAAAAAAAAAAAAAAAAAAAATAGTATGGGGTGCTGTGTTACAACCTGGGCAGGAGTCGACGACGGATTCACCCAGTCTCTTCTGATAGCTCAGAAGGACTGGATGGTGTCCGCTTCTCAGCCTGGCCAGGTGGACTCTGTCCTCGCGAGGAAGGGAGGATTCAGAAGGATGGATTTCGGGAGGTCGTCCCTGCAGCTGCGTGTTGTCTACGAGTGAGTGGATGGAACGGCGAGAGATATGAGTATGGATGTGCTTCTGGAAGCTGGTTTGGGGTGGGCAGGGAGGGAGAGAAGATAGTATTTGTGTGTGATAGCGTGTGCTGGGTGTTGTTTTAATATTTCTTGGTGTTTGTGGATGTGTTGCCATCTAGTGTAGTGGGTGGTGTTGGTTCGTGAAGGCTGCTGCCAGGAATTGAGTGCCTCTCATGTCCAGATGGTCTTTGACTTTGAGGACTTTGGTTTCTTGATGTAGGTGATCTGTAGGTGAAGTAGCTGTGCAGCCTGTGATGATTTTTAGGGATTTATTTTGAATAGTCTGTAAGGTCTTATGATGTGTTTCAGCTAGGTTAGAAGCCCAGGCCGGGCTTGCGTATTCCATCACTGATGTTATGTATTGTTTGTAAACTGTGGTGGTGGTTTCTTTGTTGTGTCCAAATTTTGTGTGGGCAAGTGACCTGAGGGCATTAAGTCTGGGTGTCAGTTTCTTTTTAATGTTTGTGGTGTGCTGTTTGAATGTCATTTGAGTATCATATGTTACTCCTAGGATTTTGAATGAGTGCGTGTGTGTTAGGGGTATGTTGTTTATGGTGAGTTGCGGGAGTATGTGTGATCTGTCCAAGTTGTGAGGAGGGTTGCAGTGGATTTGGATGGGGCTAAATTAAGTCTGTTTGTAGTGCACCAGTCATGTAATGTGTTGAGATAGGGTTGGAGGAGACTTGTTGCTCTGGCTGGGTCTTGGTGTGTGCATGTGAGTGTTATGTCATCTGAGTAGGAGGCTATGTTTATTTGGAGTGTATTGGGTGCATTTATATCATGCATGTACAGATTAAAGAGTGCGGGCGACAGGACGGATCCTTGCGGGACTCTGTTTGGGAAATTTTTGATGCTAGATGACTGACCGGCAAAAGATACGTGTGCACATCTGCCTGCTAGAAAGTTGGCCAGCCACCTTTTTGTGTTGTTGTGCATGTTTGTGTTGTAAATGTTGTTTGTTAGGTTGTGGCAGGGGGATGGCATCGAAGGCTTTACTAATGTCGAGTGTGGCAAGTAGTGATCTGTGTGGTGGTCTGGCTGAGTTGATGCCATCAAAAGCTCTTTTTGTAAGGTCTGTAAGAAGTGTGTTTGTGGAGTACAGTGTCCTGAAGCCATGTTGTGTTGGAGCTAGGGGTAAGATGTGTGTAATTAGTTGTAGTACAAGGCGTTCTATGATTTTGGAGGGGGTGCAGAGGAGTGTGATAGGGCGGTGTAAGGAGGGTAGCGTGGGGTCTCTGTTGGGTTTGGGGAAAGTGATGATGATACCATGCTTCCAGATATCTGGTATTGTGTTGTGTGAATAACTGTAGTTTGATATGTTAGGGAGTGCTTGTATGCATTGTGGTCCCAGGTGTCTGAGGTGTATGTTGCTTATGTTGTCTAGGCCACAGGCGGATGAGTGCTTGAGATTGTTGATGATGTGTTTTGTCTGGTAGTTAGTGAAGGGTGCATAGTCAGGGTCTGTGGGGAATTGTCTCTTTCGTCGGATGACACGTCGGTCGTCTTTATGGGGTTTTAGGTGGCTGATATGAGAGAAGTGATTAATGAGAGTGTTTGCTTGTGGTTTACATGAAGGAGTAGAGTCTGTTGTTGTGATTGCAGCATGTGATTGTGTTGTGTTGCTATTGGAAAGTGTGATGCTGTTTAGTGTTTTGTAGAGTTTTTTGGGGTTTGTTTTGTGATCAAGTGTTTGTAGGAAGTTATTCCAGTTTAGTGTTTGTTGTTCTTGTATTTTGTTGTTGATCTGGGTGTTGAGTGCTTGGATTTGTTGTGTGATGTCTTGTGTGTGGGGTGCTGGAGAGTGTTTCAGTGTGTCGCGTTGTCTGATGAGGTTTTGAATTTCTGGTGAGAAGTTGGGGTTGTGTCTTTTTCTGTAACCTCTTGGAATGTGTTTCTTGTCAGCGTTTTGGATAGTTGTGTTGAATGTGTGGACAGCGTTGTTGATGTTAGTGATGGGTGCGCTGTTTAGGGTACTAGAGTGGCGGCGTCTACACCATGGGACCACCTCCCGGAGCTGCCGAACATGGATGGCTGCCGACCCTCCTGGCCGGGGACAAGATCACCGACCAGTGGAGGACAGCCGGCTGCCGACTGTGGGGAGCAGTTTCCGGGAGCCAAACAGTCACAACCATCCCCTGCCCCCTCCCTGGGGGCACGAGTCCTTGGAGCGGCTTCGGGCGCGCCAGGCCACTACCTCAATTTTAGTTAGTTAGGATAGTACTTCAGAGGCTATCAACCCCATCACACTGTAAATCAAGAATATCATTAGGAATGGAGCCAATTTTTGAGAAATGTTCTTCCCTCAATCTCGCAATTCTACGCTTATGAACGAATCCTAACTAGCCCAATGGTGCGAACAAAAGAAGACTTTGGCAACACTGTGTACGTATATCACGCCGCGGTCAGCTGATCACCTAAACCTCGCCCGTGGAAGAGGCAGTGTTGTCAATTTTTGTTTTCATCTTTTTTTAATTTCCTGCATCTCCACGTACATAATTTGCTGCCACTGTGTTCCATGACATTCTGATACACATTGATTTCCTGTCACTGGTCTAATAAGAAATATAGCCGGGAACCTATTTAGCTGCCCGATTTGAGAGTGCATTATTAAATTGGTAACTTAAAAGCGCATGGGAGCTTGTTTTGTAGGAAAGAAACTAGTGCGCAGGCGCAGACATTCAACCTGCCAAATACTACAAACTAATTAATATAATACCGTATGTTAAGCCAATTTCTACTGAAACACTTATTTGTTAGTAACTAAAAAGGAAGCAAATACAATACTTCGATAAGCATTAAACATTTCGCCCAGCCTATTACACCACATTAGAATGAAAGTAAATTTCTTGTTCATTAAGCTGATATTTATGTATCAAATTATGTTAATTATTATATATTCACTGCATTAACGAGTATATAACCATCATATTATGAATCTAGTAAAAATATACTACACAACTATGTTGTCATAAATAAGTTTGTGAACTGTATTAAACCTCTTAAATCACGAAAGCCCTCAAAACACCTTAATGGTGCATCACAAACGAAAATAATCCAATCGGACCCCCAGCGCCATCTGGATTTTTAGTGCGAATTTCTCTCAAGACCAATCGAATTACAATAAGAGGAATTGTTTGCAAGATCGTTGAAAATCCTTTCCACTCACATGAGGCAGAGCATATGTTTTCAATCAAATGGTAAACTTATGGAATGGACTACCTAGATATGTTATTGAATGTTGTACTGTTCAATCATTAAAAACCAGACATGATAAATATCTCTTTCTTAACCAAATGAATAGCCTCTCAAAATGTATTTATTTATTTATTTTATTTTGTCCACAATGACTGGGTAGCTTAGATACAAACAGCCCCGTAAGGACCACTACAATTGGTGTTGCTCGTTTTCCTTTGCATTATCAGACGTATGTCATAATTTTTTTGTTTTCGCTAACACTCTAACACAGCCCGTAGCCTAGTAGGTAGAGCTCTAGTCTCACACACGAGGGGTCGGGGGTTCAATCCCCGACCGGGCGGAGACAAATTGGGCTTGTCTCCTTTCATGTGTTAGCCTCAGTTCACCTAGCTGTAAATAGGTACCTGGAATAAGTGGACGACGTTGTGACGTCCCATCTGGGGTTGGCAAAAATGGTACAAGGCGAGATGGGTATCATATGGTTCACCTAAGCTGATGGCTACCTAAGCCTTCGGGCGAGACGGTACCGTCTATAGTGAGAATGGTACCATACAGATCCACCCTAAGCCTTCGTTTCCGATGTCGCCAATTGGCTAAAAATACAGACTACACACACATCCACAGCCATTCCGATACATATAACACCTACACATATAGGAGGCGGGAAATAACGAGCATGCTCACTCCCGCAATACAACTAGAGTAAGTACACCATCTCTCTCTATCTCACCTGTTTTCATCCCTTCCCTTGTAGTTGTATTAGTGCTATCCTATCTATCCACCATACGTATCTGTCATCGTTATCTATCTCTCGCTCTCTCTCTCTCTCTCATAGCTTCAGCAATTAGAAAGAGAAAGGTTGCATACAGAAAGGCCAAAGGAAGTCAAGACCAAAGTGATTTAGATTCCTTCAAAAATATGTGTTGAAGAGTGAAATCTCTTATAAAGGAAGCAAAGCGGAATGAAGAACTCAGGGTTGCAGCTCTCTGCAAAGAAAGTCCTAAAGAGTTCTTCAGCTATGTGAACAGCAGGAAGCCATTCAAAAGTAGCATTGGACCTCTAAAGGATCCAACAGGCCAACTACAAACCTCTGACACTGATATAGTTAAATCCCTAAACGACTATTTTGCTTCAGTATTCACAAGGGAGAATACCAGTGACATGCCAAGTCCAGGATTAGTGCATGAGGGGGTGAAGTTCTTAGCAGAATTAGATGTACTCCAGAGATGTAGCAAAAAGAATAGATAAGGTAAATATGTTTAAGTCATCCGGCCCAGATTGCTTTCTTCCTAGAGTTGTATGTGAAGTGCGAGATGAGATGATATCACACCTTTCTTAGCAGACATCTTCAAATAAATCAATAGAAAATGGAGAAGTCCCTGAAAACTGGAGACTGGCCAATGTGACCCCAATTTTTAAGAAAGGGGATCACGAGTGTCCCAAGAATTATTGGCCAATTAGCTTGACTTCTATCGTAGTAAAACTCTTAGAAGGGATACTATAGTATATTCGCTATTAGTAGGCAAGAAATCATGACTTCTATCCTCTGTAACTCAAAAAGAGCTAGAGCAAATTGGCTGTAAATTTCCACATCTATTCCTTAACTGACTCTTCTCAAATGGTAGAAATATTAGCTCGATTACTCTAATCGTTTTTTAGTTACAGAGGTTAGAGGTCATGATTTCTCGCCTACTTACAGCGAATAGACTATAGTAGACAAGATAGTCGACTACTTAGAAATCTACAATTGATTATATTTTTTATTATTATTTTTTTTTTTTTAGATTCCCAACATGGATTCAGGCGAAACCGATCATGTCTTACCAATTTGCTGGAAATTTCCATGAAATACTGAGTAAGACAAAAGTAAAGTGTTTTTTTTTTAAACACAGATAAAACAAAAAGATCCATGTGCCTAAAGGCATCCTCCATTCATAAAATGTTTGTAACAACTGGATTTAAACTTTTGTAGATTTGTAAGTTTGTGGAAAGCAATTCGAGGGAAGTGAATTCCAAAGAGTAGTAGTTCTAGGGATAAATGAATTTTGATAAGCAGAAGTTCTGCATTGTGGAGGAGAAAGTGTAAATTCATGGGCGCTCTCGGCTGCCCTAGTTCTACGGGAAAAGATGTGGAGAGGCGGCACAATTGAAGCAAGTTCCTCGGAACAATTGCTGTGAAAATATCTGTAGATTTGTTGTTGCTGTTCCTCAGGCTGTCTGGCCGAGCAGCCCCAAGGTCCCGAGCAAGGCCAAGGCCATAACCGAGCGACCCCACAGAACCCTCCCAGCTTACCACTAATAATGCCCAGGTGACCGAAGCCACTCAAAGGCGGGGAGCTGAGGAGGGTGCGGAAACGCCCGGGAAACAAAAGCCCCACCCAAGGCCCTGTGCCCCTCAGCAATTATAAAGGGAAAGTTGAGGGGCAAAGGAAAAATGTGACGCTTTGGCTCCCAATCTGCCAGGGTTGGCAGTAGGGAGGTCAATCCACGGAAAAGACACCGTCACTTTAGATCTAGAAAATATATAAGTAAAAGGAACAGTCAGATTAAGCTATGGGTATGGCAGAGAACGCTCAACTCTCATTCTGATAGACCAGCCCATCACCACTCTGTAGAATAATGCAAGGAATGCAACGTTTCTTCGTATGGATAATGTAGGAAGGTCCTGTGTGATTGCAGGGTTATTGATTAATCTAATTGCTTTATTTTGAATGTTGCCCAACTGCCTCAATGCAACCACTCACTTCCACCCCACAGAGGTGAACGGTAATCCATCTGAGAACGTACATGACTTTCATATATTACGGCCAACTGCTCGTCAGTGAAGAATTCTCGAACTCTGTACAGGAGTCCCAGTTTGTTAGAGGCATTCTTAGCAATGCTTCTAACATAATGTGTCCAGCTCAAGTTAGTAGTTAATGTTACACCGAGAATGTCAATACTAGGGGAAGTGGGAATATTTACATAATTAAAAATATATGGGAGTCAGTGAGATGCTGTCGGTTAGAAAATTGAATGTACTTGGTTTTCTGTGCATTAAAGGAAACTAGATTCTTTTGTCCCATTCATTAATTCTAGAAAGGTCCTGGTTCAGAGAAATTGCAGTGTTTATTTTTGAATTTATAAGATCGGGTTGGGTGAAAGAATTGGTAAATGTGAAGGAACTGTGGAGTGTTGAGTCATCTGCGTAGGAATGTATTGGATTATGAGTGGTAGATATGAGATCATTGATATGAATGAGGAACAGAGTTGGGGCCAAAACTGATCCCTGGGGAACACCAGCATTTATTGAGTGAAATTGAGAATAAAGGCCATCTACCATTACACATATTTTTCTGTTGTTGTTGTTGTTGTTCCCTAAGCTGCCTGGCCGAACAGCCCCGAGTCCCTGAGGAAGGCCACGGCCACGATCGGGCTTTCCCACAGAGCTCTCATTGAGTGTAGGTTGTGTTGTTGGCGTAAGTGGTTGTGTGAAATGCAGTCTTCTATGATGTGTTTAATGGTATGGGGTGCTGTGTTACATCCCGGGCAGGCGTCGACAACGGAGTCATCCAGTCTCTTCTGATAGCTCAGGAGAGCTGGATGGTGTCCGCATCTCAGCCTGGCCAGGTGGACTCTGTCCTCGCGAGGGAGGGAGGATTCGGAAGGATGGATTTCGGGAGGTCGTGCATGCAGCTGCGTGTTGTCTGTGAGTGAGTGGATGGATTGGCGAGAGATATGAGTATGGATGTGCTTCTGGAAGTTGGTTCGGGGTGGGCAGGGAGGGAGAGAGGACAATAATTGTGTGTGATACCGTGTGCTGGGTGTTGTTTTGATATTTCTTGGTGTCTGTGGGTGTGTTGCCATGTAGTTTAGTGGGTGGTCTTGGTTCGTGGAGGCTGCTGCCAGAAATTGAGTGCCTCTCATGTCCAGATGGTCTTTGACTTTGAGGATTTTGGTTTCTTGATGTAGATGATCTGTGGGTGCAGTAGCTGTGCAGCCTGTAATGATCTTCAGGGCTTTGTTTTGAATCGTCTGTAAGGTCTTATGATGTGTTTCAGCTAGGTTAGAAGCCCAGGCTGGGCTTGCGTATTCCATTACTGATCTTATGTATTGTTTATATACTGTGGTGGTAGTTTCTTTGTTGTGTCCAAATTTTGTGTGAGCAAGTGACCTGAGGGCGTTAAGTCTGGGTGTCAGTTTCTTTTTAATGTTTGTGGTGTGCTGTTTGAATGTCATATGAGTATCATATGTTACTCCTAGGATTTTGGGTGTGTGTGTATGTGTTAGGGGTGTGTTGTTTATGGTGAGTTGAGGGATGTATTCGTGTTCACCTGTCCAGCTTGTGAGCAGGGTTGCAGTGGATTTGGCTGGGGCTAGATTAAGTCTGTTTGTAGTGCACCAGCCATGTAGTGTGTTGAGATAGGGTTGAAGGAGATCTGTTGCTCTTCTTGGGTCATGGTGTGTGCATGTGAGTGTTATGTCATCTGCATAGGAGGCTAAGTTTATTTGGGGAGTATTGGGTGTAGTTATATCGTGCATGTACAGATTGAAGAGTGCGGGCGATAGGACGGATCCTTGTGGGACTCCGTTTGGAAAGTTTCTGATTTTTGATGACTGACCGGCAAAAGATACGTGTGCACATCTGCCTGCTATTTTTCTGTTATGAAGATAAGAAGAAATTAGTGGAACTAATGATGCAAGGCCGTAGTGTGACATCTTCGACAATAAGGATTGATGCCAGACTCTATCAAATGCCTTTGATATATCCAGTGCTATTGTATGTGTTTCACCATGTTGGTCTGTAGCTTGGTTGATTTCATGCGTAAGAAGGCAAAGAATATCTGCAGTTGATCGACATCGTCTAAAACCATATTGCCTATCACTGATTAATTTATTATTCTCAAGATGCTTAATTATGTGATTATTTAATATAATTTCAAAGACTTTACCAAGAGTGGAAGTTATAGCTATTGGTCTGTAGTTTGATGGATCTGAAGAGGCACCTTTTTTTAGGAACTGGATGAATGTTTGCTTCCTGGGAAGCATGAGGTATGAGTACACAGACGGAAAGTTTTTGCCAATACAGGAGCGAGCACCAAGGAGCAATTCTTAAGTACTATTGGAGGAATTGCATCTGGACCAGGAGCCTTATCTACCGAGAGATTCTGCAAATTAGTTTTGACATGTCTGGTGTGGATCTTAAGTGAGGGAATTTCAGGCGAATTAAAATTAAGTACAGGGACATCTTGATTTATTTCATCTAAGGTTGAGTTGGTGGAGAAAATATCCGCAAGAAGGTTAGCTTTACCTCGTGGGTCACAAGATTGCCAGTCGGAGATTTTAATGGTGGAATGGATGAAGCAGTAGTGAAGTTGGATTTAGATGAGTTAAGAGTAGACCAAAATATTTTGTTATCATTTGGATTATTTAGAAGTTTATTTGCCTGCTTGTGGAGAAAGTTTGATTTAGTTAGGTTAAATACAGTTTTGGCATGATTTCTGAGGTTTCTAAAGTAATTAAAGGCTTCATGTGTTTTTGATCTTGTGTATGCATTGTAGGCTATTGCTTTTTGTTCAGTTACTCTAGCACAATTATGGTCAAACCATTTAGGTGAATTAGATCTTTTACTGTACTTTTGATGAGGAATAAAAGTTTCCATTCCAATTTTTACAAAATCTTGTATGTGGCTCAAGGTGGTGTGTGCATCATTAGAAAAGAAAGACGTCCAGGGAATATCAATAAAGAAACCTTGAAGACCCTCCCAGTCTGCCCTATCGTAATGCCATTTAGTCACCAAAACAGGTTCAGAGTGGGAAAGTGTGGTAGGTGATAGACAGGTGGCCTGTATCAGACAGTGATCAGAAGATCCAAGTGTGTGTGTGTGTGTGTGTGTGTACTCACCTAATTGTAGTATATCTGCCTTTCTTTAACTTGCAACTATGTCCTCTAGTCCTCCCTTTATCTCCCTCGATAAAGTCCTCCTTATCTATCCTTTCCAATCCCCTAACACGTTTATACATCATAATCATATCCCATCTTTCTCTTCTCTCACTTAGAGTTGACAAATTCAATCTCTCTAATCTCTCTTCATATGTCAGTTCTCTTAGTTCTGGAATCATCTTCGTTGGAGCTCTCTGTACTTTCTCCAACTTAATTATGTGTTTTTTAAGATGGGGTGACCACACCACTGCCGCATATTCCAATTTAGGTCTAACCATTGATCTTATTATATTTACTAGCATCTCTTCATTCAAATAGTTGAATGCTATTTTTACTTTATTCAACAGGCCATAAGCTTCTCCCACAATTTTGTTAATATGGCTCTCGGGTGAAAGATCTCCCTGTATTATAATGCCCAAGTCCTTTTCTTTCTCTGAGGAGTTAATCACGCATTCTCCTAGTTTATATTCCCAATGAGGTCTTCTTTTACTCACACCCCCTTCCATCACATGACATTTATCTTTGTTAAAATCTAATTTCCATATCTTGCTCCATCGGTCTATCTTATCCAGATCACTCTGTAGCTCTCTACAACTGTTTTCGTCCAGTATATGTTTCATAATTTTTGCATCGTCAGCAAACATATTCATGTATGCATTTATTTCCTCTGGCATGTCATTTATATAGACCAGAAACATAATTGGGGCCAACACTGATCCCTGTGGAACTCCGCTTGTAACATCCCTCCATGTTGATAAGCTGTCTCTTATCATGGTTCTCATCTGTCTTCCCGAGAGATAGTCCTCCATCCACTTCAACAAATTACCCTGAACCCCTCCAAACTTCTTCAACTTCCATCTAAGTCTACTATGAGGAACTCTGTCAAAGGCCTTCTTTATATCAAGATACACACAGTCCGCCCATCCTTCTCTCTCTTGTAGTATATCTATCATCCTATCATAAAAGCTCAGCAGATTAGTAACACATGATTTTCCCTCTCTGAATCCAAATCGTCTTACAGTAAGTAAATTATTTTCTTCCAAGTACTTTATCCATCTTTTCTTAATAATCTTCTCACACATTTTACAAACAACACTTGTCAGTGACACTGGTCTATAGTTTAGCGGCTGCTCCCTACTCCCACCTTTGTAGATTGGTACTACATTAGCCCTTTTCCAGTCTAGTGGTAATTTTCCAACTTCAATAGAGTATTTAATTATTGCATATAAAGGTTTTACCAATTCCTCAGCACATTCTTTTAGAATCCATCCTGCTATATTGTCTGGGCCCATAGATTTTCTCATATCTAGTCCCTTCATAAGTTCTAGTAGTTCCTCTGGTTGAAAGATAATATCCCCCAATTTTTCATCATTTTGGTATATAATCTCTGGTTCTAAAAATTGTTCATAAACTGAATGTAATGTATTATTCATAACCTCACATATCTTCTCATCACCCTCATAAATATTGTCTCCTTCCCTCAGCTTCATTATTTTGTCCTTAACCTTCATTTTGCTATTTACATACCTGTAGAACAATTTGGGATCACTTACACATTTTTCCACAATGTTTGTTTTCATAATGTCTTGCTTCCTGTGTCCTAATTTTGTTTATCTTTTCAGTCTTATTTCCTTGTCTTGGCACATACCTGTTTACAATATCATCATAAATGTTTTTAAACACACAGTATTTATTATTAACATTGTTTTTCTGTTCAATTTCACTCCAGTCTGCATCCCTGAAGCAACTTTTTAATAGCTTAAAATCTGCTTTCCCATAGTTCAATCTCCTTTCTTTATGTTCTTCTCTCTCTAGCATTGTTGGATAACCCATCAGGATTTCCATTTCAATTACCACATGATCACTATTTCCCAGCGGAGGTAGGTATTTAGTATTTGTAATCATATCTGGATCTCTTATAAACACCAAGTCTAATCTAGACGATTCATCTTTACCCCTTCTTCTTGTGTTTTCCTTAATATTCTGAATTAGCAGGTTTTCTGTAACCAAGTCTAGTAGTACATTCCCCCAAGAACTCATATTACTACCTGCGTCTCCCTCCTCCCAATTAACCTCTCTACAATTAAAATCCCCTCCCAATATTAACTCGTTGTTTCTGCGAAATAAGTGTTCCATAGTTTTGACCATCTCCTGTTTTAATCCTTGGTATTCTTCCTCTTCCCAGGCCCTCGTATATAGTGGCATATATGCTACCGCAATATCAGTGTTTTCATTATTTTCATTAATTACCTCCACTGCTATAATTTCTGCTTTATTGTTTTGTAAATCTATCATTTTAACTTTTAATTTATTGTGTGTAATGATTAATACTCCTCCACCCATCTTGCCCTTCCTATCCTTTCTCCACAAATTATAGTTATCCCATCCCATCCCATCACTTCCAGACTCATATCTTTATTTAATTTTGTTTCACATAAACACATTATCATGGGCTTTTCTTGCTTTATGAGGTCACCAATCTCCAATTTTTTGGATATTAAACCATCCACATTGCTATACACCAGTTTACAGTTGCTACTTTTATATTTTGTACTAAGTTTTCTTTTCCTCTTTTTTAATCCCTCTTCTTCGCCAACTCCCCCTCCTAATTCTCTCTCCCCCCGCCTCCCTCTCTCTCTCCCCCCGCCCCCCTCCCCTCCCCTTTCCTCCCTCTTGTCACCCCCTCCTCTCTCTCGTCCCTCCCCTCCTCCTCCTTCTCGTCCTCCTCCTTCTCGTCCTCCTCCTCCTCCTTCGTTCCCCTCCTCTGCATGTACCATTTGTTCACTTTCCCGTCGATATTTCGATAGATTTTTTTTATTTTATCTACCTCTGACCTATTATCGTTCTTTTCTCTCACTTCCTTTGTTATTTCTCTCATATTATCGCGCTCTTCTGCATTCAAGTCTTTCCTTAATATAACCTTGGTGTATTTCCTTCCTGACTCAGTTTCCAGCTGTTCCTCAATACCTATTCTGCTGCTTTCGTAGACTTAAATCTAATTTTAATAGGCCTCCTCTCCCCCTTCTTATACTTTCCCAACCTCCAACTATCTTCCACCTCCTTCTTCCAACCTTCCTTTCCTACTCTGTCCTACACCTCTAACATGTCGTCAACCTTCTTCATTTCTGCAACTCTGTGTGTGTGTTACTCACTTACTAGTTTGTCAAGGGGAATCCACGCAATGCGAGCGAAGCTCATTATTATCGCGCCTCCTTAACTGGGAATGTACTGCGTGAAATGCATGTTACGTGTTTATGTATCGTTGGAATGGCTGTGGATGTGTGTGTAGTTTGTATTTTAGCCAATTGGCGACATCTGGAAACGAAGGCTTAGGGTTAATCTGTACGGTACCATTCTCACTACGGTACCAGTCTCACCCGAAGGCTTAGGTTGACCAGTAGCTTAGGTTGACCAGTACGATACCCATCTCACCTTGTAACCGATCACCAACCCCAGATAGGACGTCACAACTTCGTCCACTTATACCAGGTTCCTATTTATACTGCTAGGTGAACAGAGGCTACACCGTTAGGAGACTTGCCCAAATGTCTCTTCCCCGCCTGGGTCTCGAACCCAGGCCCTTCTGGTTGTGAGCCAGACGCGCTATCAGTTACGCCACGGGGATGTGTGTATGTGTGTATGTGTGTGTGTGTGTGTGTGTGTGTGTGTGTTATAATAGGTATTTATGTTTACTGAAGAGTTTATATAAATCTTGTTGCCTGTATTTGAGTCACATCATCATGGAGAGGCATTTGACCCCTACCCTCTCACACTACTGATCCACCTGGTGAACAAGCCTACGTCTTTTCTATCCTAAATGACCTAGAGCAGTTAGTTCAGCAACCCACCCGTATCCCGGATCGCATCGGAGATCGGCCCAACATTCTTGACCTGTTTCTAACTTCTAACCCTTCTTCTTATACTGTCGATCTTTTCTCTCCTTTGGGCTCCTCCGACCATAAACTTATCTCTGTCACCTGTCCTATCTCTCCAGTACAGCCACCCGATCCTCCTAGCCGGCGGCGCTTGTGGCACTTTGGCGCTGCCGACTGGGAGGCTCTTCGGCAGTACTTCTTTGATTTCCCATGGAATTATTTCTGCTTCCATGGCCGAGGACCCTCGGAGAGTGCTGAACGCATTACCGAGGTAATCCTATCGGGCATGGAAGCATACATTCCATTCTCTTTCTCTCAGTCTAATGCTAAAAAATCTTGGTTTACTCACGCCTGTTCTACTGCTGTCCGCAATAAGGAGGAAGCATTCAAACGGTACCTACGCCTAAAAACTCAAGACTCTCATTCTTCATATGTTTCTGCCCGGAATCAAGCCAAATCTGTTCTTCGACTTGCCAAACACTCTTTCATCAATAATAAATGCACTGAACTATCCAACTCTAGCTCTTCCCAAGCTTTCTGGCATCTAGCCAAAAACCTCTCCAACAATTTCTCTTCCTCGTCTTTCCCTCCCCTTTCCCACTCTGATGGTACAACCATCACTTCTTCCTCTGACAAAGCTAAACTCTTCGCTCAAACTTTTGCTAGAAACTCCACCTTGGATGATTCCGGTGCTATTCCTCCCTCTCCGCCCTCCTCTCTCTTATTTATGCCTAATATCCTAATCTCTTCTAAAGATGTACTTTCTACCCTCTCTGGGCTTAACACTAATAAGGCGTACGGTCCGGACGGTGTTCCTCCTGTTGTTCTCAAAAACTGTGCTTCCGTGCTGACTCCCTGCCTAGGCAAACTCTTTCGTCTCTGTCTATCCTCTAACGTCTTCCCTTCATGCTGGAAGTTTGCTCACATTCAACCTGTCCCAAAGAAGGGCGACCGCTCTCAACCCTCCAACTATCGTCCAATTGCTCTTATCTCTTGTCTTTCTAAAGTTTTTGAAACTATTCTTGCTTCCAAATTTCTTAAGCATTTCTCTTCTCATAATCTGCTCTCAGATCGCCAGTATGGCTTCCTTAAGGGTCGCTCTACTGGTGATCTTCTTTCATATCTTACTAACTCTTGGTCATCCTCCTTTCGGGACTTCGGTGAGACTTTTTCTATTGCACTAGACATATCGAAAGCCTTCGATAGAGTCTGGCATAAATCTTTAATTTCTAAACTACCCTCCTTCGGTTTCTATCCCTCCATCTGTGCCTTTGTATCCAATTTCCTTTCCGGCCGTTCCATAGCTGCGGTTGTGGACGGCCATTGTTCACTTCCTCACCCTATAAACTCCGGTGTTCCTCAGGGCTCTGTCCTATCTCCTATTCTCTTTCTAATTTTTATAAATGATCTCCTTAACTGTACCTTAATTCCCATCCATTCATACGCAGACGACTCAACCTTACACTACTCCATTACTTTTTCAGAACGCCCCAGCCAGCAATCCCTCAACGACAAACGTAATGAAGCCATAGAACTCTTAAATTCTGATCTAAATACTATTTCCAATTGGGGCAGAGAAAACCTTGTTAACTTTAATGCTTCCAAAACCCAATTTCTCCATCTATCTACCCGTCAGGATCTCCCAGTGGACTATCCCTTATTCTTCAACAATACAAAAATTGACCCTTCATCTTCTCTCCATATTCTTGGAGTCTCTTTTTCTTCTGCTCTCATTTGGAAGGACCATATTACCAGTCTTGCTAAGGCAGCCTCCCAGAAGCTGGGTGTGCTCAACCGCCTTAGGGGGTTCTTTTCCCCTGCACAGCTTCTTGCTCTGTACAGGGGCATAGTGCGCCCTTGTATTGAGTATTGTTCACATGTGTGGGGAGGTTCCTCTCACACCGCTCTCCTAGACAAAGTTGAAAGGAAGGCCTTTCGTATCATTAACTCCCGTCCACTCACCAACTCTCTGCAATCTCTCTCTCTCCGCCGCAATGTTGCAACTCTCTCGCTATTCTATCGCTACTATAATAATCAGTGTTCCTCAGAGCTATCCCAGTGCATACCACCTCCTTTACGTAGGGCACGTGGTACCCGTCTTGCAACTCAATCCCACCCCTACTCTGTGCAACTCTCCAACCCAAGAGTGAAACGTTACTCTCAAACTTTCTTCTACTCAACATCTGAGCTCTGGAACTCTCTCCCAGAATCGGTCTTTCCCTCTTCCTATGACTTAAATTGCTTCAAACTGTGTGTCCAGGCATTTTGGCTCGAACGTCCCTTGATTTTGGCCCTGTCACTCTTTCAACTATGGGGGAGGCACTCGCTATAGGCAGTTATGCCTTTTGCCTCCCTCAATCACATAGAAAAAAAAAACAAAAAAAAAAACCCACTGTAACTCGTTATTAAGAAAATCAAGTCCCTTTTTGTGTTGTTATCCTCTTCTTGCATGCCAGTCTCCTGTTGAACCTCTCTAGAACCCGAGTTTGTGCCCTTTAGAATAACAGCACAACAAAAACAAATACTTACATCCAGTCATAGGTTATAAACAATACAACATCCAGTCATAGGTTATAAACAATACAACATCCAGTCATAGGTTATAAACAATACAACATCCAGTCATAGGTTATAAACAATACAACATCCAGTCATAGGTTAAACAATACAACATCCAGTCATAGGTTATAAACAATACAACATCCAGTCATAGGTTAAACAATACAACATCCAGTCATAGGTTATAAACAATACAACATCCAGTCATAGGTTATAAACAATACAACATTTAATACTGGTGTGCAAGAGATGGTTATTGACACTTATATACTGTAGATACTAAGTAGCTCTTGTATAACATTAGGGTTTGTGGTATATTGAAGCCAGAATACAAAAATCTACACAATATCTCGATCTAGACGGCAGGTATCTCAAGAAAACCTTCTGAAGACAGTTACTGTAACTTTTCTTTAATACACTTATACTTACTACATGACAAATTTACATACACATGGTTTATTCTGGTTCAAAATAAAATGTAAACACAAGAAAGTAATGGAATATAAATATATACACTTGTATTATTATGCCAATAGTAAGAATTGCAGCCATACAGACCACCATAAATACTGCGGTAAAAGGATATAAAGAGCACCAGTTGAGAGAGTACCTGCACGGCCTTTAAGCATGCAGATGTCCTTACGCGTACCTACATCAATCAGCCGAGTCATCGGAAGCCACCGAGAAAACAACAAATTGTGCCATTCTAGCCCGCACTTAGCAAAGACCAGAATACGCAGAAATAGGACAGACTATATCAACTAAACTGGCAGAATTAATTCCGCTAGGTTCGATACTAGCTTGCCCAGGTCTAAAGGCTGGTCCACTCCTAGGTACGAGACTAGGAAAGCTAGGTTCGATTCTAGCAAATCAGGTTCTGAGACTGATATTACCAAGTGATATGGTATACTTGCTAAGTATGAAACTAGCTCTTCAGGTCTAAAGACTGAATACACCAAGTGTTCTGGTCAACCAGCTAGGTCCGATACTAGCAAATCAGGTCCTAAGACTGACTTGTTGTGTACGACACCAATAAAAGTGCAACGTAATAGTGAGGCTCGACACTCACTTTCTAGGTTAAAGACTAGAGCTGTGTAAGCAGAGAATCGCCTCTACCTTTTCACTTGCATGTGGTCGGAAACCTTGCAAAGCTAACGGTTCCAGACATAGCATATGCGAAGGAGAGAAGAGAGAATCTGCAAGCTGCATCCCTAACAAGTCCAGGCTTAACCAGACGCCCAAGATAGACTAATGCTGGGTTCACACATTCACGTATATTGCTCCCGTCAGCTCCCGTCTGTTGTAAACGAAGGTATATTGGTAGTTGGCAACCGATTGCGTAAAACGTAATGGCATAATATGCAAAACGTAAATGAAATTACGGCCAGTCGGGGGGGGGGGTACTCACGCATGGCGCGAGTAGAAACAAGTAGCCCACGTGGGTCGGGAATGTTGTGGGTGCGGCCAAGGCCGCGCGGTTGTTGATTCGAGTTGAATCAAGAACGTGGCTCGCCCTCACGTATGGGAAAACTTACGACCGACCTGGCCACCACGGCCGTCTGACCGGAGCAGCCTTGTCAGACGTAGCAGCTACCCCGTCAGACGAGAGCTGCTCTCGTCTCGTAGAAAGTTCCAGTCGAACGTGGAAGTATACGTTAGTTAGGCCGCATCTGGCAGAACCGCCGCACTGCGGGTTGGCGGGAAGACGCGGCACCGTTGTACGAGGGGACAATGGGACCAGCGAGGGACCCTCCAGTCACACCTCTCACCACACCGGAGCAGCAACCAACAAGCCAACCCTGCCACCCTCTGCACCCTGCCGAAAACAAATCGTAGCAGCGAAACGACTGTACCTATGGCTTTCATATTTTTACCACATGTACCTTACCCTTTAGGCTACCCACCACAAAAATCCCAAATCCCTGCTCCCACCCACTCGCTGACTGTCGGTCCCGTCAGAAGGAAAAAAAAAGGAAAATTTGTGGCGGCGAAACGACTGCACCAATCGGTTCCATATTTGTGTGACAAGTCTCTTACCATTCTGCCTTCCCCCCACCGCACCCCCAACCGCCTCCCACCACCCACTTCTAGCGTATCCGTACGAAGAAAAGGAAAAAAAGGAAAATCCGTGGTGGCGAAACTACCTCACCAATCGGCTTCATATGTGTAACACAAGTCAATTACCCTTCTACCTTCCCCCATCCAACCCCAAAACCACCCTCCCACCCATACATTCCGATACCATAAAAGTCTCTGTAGTCTATAGTGTCTTTTCAGCTACTTTCGGGACCATCGGGGACCTGATTTCTGGCGAGGGGAGTGTTTTTTTTACAATTTCTCTCCCAACTTAATAGATTTAGCCAAAAAAAAAAAATCTGGCACTGGCAGAAGCACACCGTCAAAATTGGCTGGCACTCAGCGGGTAACTCCTCCAGGATGAATTCCTCATGTTGTTCATGGTGCCGATGAAGGACTGGGAATGGGAATGGTGTGGCCATTCCTGCCCTTTTGTAGTTCCCAGATTCCAACCCAGACCTACGTGGTTGACAAAGACTGTCTTTGTCTGTGTTTGGTCAGACGGGGTGTGCCTACGATTGGCCAGAACCGGTCCAGGTGACCTAACAAATCCCAAGACGTGCGGCCTCAGCTACGCCGGTCTTGAGGGGGCGTGGCATGGGCGTGGCCTGTGTTCCCGCAAATCGTGCAGCCCATGAGGTCGAACGGGGCTATGCTTACGCACGTCGCAAACACGTACGTAGTTCAATACGACTCCATTACGTCTGACGTAACACTGGCCCCGTTACGTTACGCTACGTCTGTCGGGAAGTGTAATAGACGTGGAAGAACGGGCGTTCAACGGCAGAAACTACTCGCGTCTTTACATAAATTGGCGATACGCTGGACGGGAGCAATATACGTGAATGTGTGACCCCCACCATAATGCCGTAACAAGAGACCAGCACACTAAGTTCACGAAAGTTCACCAAATCCCTCTCCGACACCAGGGAAATCACTAAATTAAATAGTAGTAGTTCCTCTGTAACTATTAGAATCCTTTCTTGATAAACAGTGTTACAACCCTTCAGGAAAACAGAACACATATTCCAGCCGTCCGGCTGGCTCAGTTGATAGCGTGCCTGATTCCTATCTTGAAGGTCTAGCGTTCAATCCCCGCTCAGATTGAAAGGTTTTTCTGGGATATAGCCGGCGGTTACCATCTCCCCATGAGCAAGGGGGATGGGTAATGGTCTCTGGTAGACTAAAGAAAGCCAAGCGCTTGTGAATCCTCGAAGGAGGAGAACGGGCGCTATATAAGTAACCAGAAGATTATTATTATTATCCTTGTTATTTCCCCAGCCTATTTAAAACATCCTAAACTTAGGATTGAGCACTCCCGCATCAGCGTAATATGGGCTATTAAATAGCAGAAATATTAATTTGATCTAGGAACCCATACCAAGAGACACTTGCACAACTACATTTCGCACATGTTAATTAAATATTCAGAGCACACGTCCAGAGTACAAAGGCTTTTTCATTACTAACTCAAGTAAACTGTGATTCTATATTTATCTTGGGAATTGTGTGTTCCATTGTATGTTAATAAGTCTTATCATTGTGGGTCAACCTATATTATTGTGTGTGTATAAATATAAGTGTTGTTCTGTACCTTTTGTATAACTTGCCTCTGTGTTTGATCATTATTATATATAAAATACATAATTCTCCCTGTAACACTCACCAAATAACAGATATGCTTTAGCTGCTATCATATCATATTATATATATATATATATATATATATATATATATATATATATATATATATATATATATATATATATATCTGTATATATATATATATATATATATGTGTGTGTGTGTGTGTGTGTGTGTGTGTGTGTGTGTGTGTGTGTGTGTGTGTGTGTGTGTGTGTGTGCTACGTCACTTTAGGTCATTTTAAATTAATATATAAATGACTATTGTTATGCTAGACATTAACAAGTGATGTGGATTCACTAAGCGAGAAGAAACAAGATATGCAACACAAACACAATAATGGAGCAAGGCAATTTATACACTGATAGCCAGTACAATGGTCTTATTTATACACAAAGAAAGGGTTAAATATAAAACTCACGTATAAATGGAATGGTTACAATCATAGGAGATAGGGAGATTGTCGACACCAATCTAGCAGGGCAATACCCCGGGAAGCCATATAGCCATGATATAGGCATATGATAAGTTACTGGAACTACCGTTTTGTCAGCCTTGGTGGACACTTGTTACAGGCAGCTTTGCCTTTTGTCTCCATTCGCATAGCAGCAAAAAACAAAATATGGGACGATCTGTTACTACGCTTATGCAGACTCTTGAATTGATTACAGTACTAGAACAAACAGATATTCTGTAAGAGGAAAACTCATGAACATGGTCATGATGGATCACAGGGATTTTACTAAGTTATGATATTTGGAAATGGAGATAAATTGACTTAGTCTGCTCTCGAACCTGACTCGATGAGAATGGATCGCTCTTTTCTACTATAGGTGTAGGGACTAGGGATTACAGCGGAAAAACTCCTATTTGCAAATAGAGAGTTAGTGGTGATGTTGGAAGTTAAAGTTAAAGTGTTAAATGTATATTAGTTATTCTGGTCAGAGAGGAACCAACAATAATACATTATATTTAATACTGTTTGCGGATGATACAGTTCTGATGAGTGATAATGAATGGGAGTTGCAGGGTCTGGTAAATGAGTTTGGAACAGTGTGCGAAAAACGGAATTTGAAGGTAAATGCGGGGAAGAACAAGGTTATGGTCTTCGAAAGGGGTGAAGTCACAGAGTGTGAGGTGAAGCTGAACGGTCAGGCTATGGAGATCGTCAACTCTTTTAAGTATCTGGGCAGTGTGTTGAGTAAAGATGGGACTATGGATGAAGAAGTGCGGGAGAGGGTACAACAGGGGAAGAGGGTTGTAGGAACGCTAAAAGCAGTAACAAGAAATAGGGTGGTCAGTATGGAAGTGAAGAAGTCCTTGCATGACTATGGTAATCCCGACACTGACTTACGGAAGTGAAGCATGGACGTTGGTTGAGAGACTCAGACCAAGAGTGAGAGCAGTGGAAATGAATTATTTAACCCTTAAATGTCGGCGAGCAACATAAGTCGAGTTAAATAAAGCTGGACTATGTGGCGGTGCTCGACATATATCGTGTGGCAATTTCAGCACGTAATGTGGCTGAGAGAGAGAGACAAGTGGTGGCAGGAGAGTAGCGAGCGTATGACTGCTCCAGACCACCGCGGCGAACCTACTGACACGAATCCCACCTCCTCCCTCCCTCTCTCACTCGCTATATACGGAATTGTATGGGGAAAGTGCCTAATTACATGCTTTTTGCACTCGCGTTGCACGGTTATTGCAAGAAAACTAGCCCTCATAAAAGGATCGTTATGGTGTCATTCGAAAGCTCTGTTTATGCCCTTTCAGGGATAGATACTTGTTTTACGTTCTGGGTCTTATTTAGGCATGAAAATGATCACGTAAACAGCCCTATTTTGGCTAAAAACACCCCGCTGGGCGGTACATATAAATAAACCGCATAGGCCGCTCGTAAGGTGTTAAGGAGTACGTGCGGAGTTACATGGAGGGATAGACAGACTAATGAGGAAGTAAGAAGGAGGTGTGGTGTGGAGGTAGATGTGCTGGAAAGTGTGAAAAGGAACAACTTGAGATGGTTCGGCCATATGGAACGTATGGAAAGCGAGAGAATGACTAAGAGGGTGTATGAGAGCGAGGTGGAGGGACAGAGAGGGAGAGGTAGACCGAATGAGAGGTGGAAGGATGGAGTGAGGAAGTATATGAACGAAGGCGGTGCTGGTTGGGGGGAGGGACGTCGACTGACTGGGGACAGAGGTGCATGGGGGCGGTTCGTTCGTGGCCACCCCTTCGGGGATCACGGCGTCAGGCAATAGATAGATAGATAGGATAGAAAGTGCGTTCCGTTTTTTCATGGTCATACGGTGCCCAAATCTTCCAAAAATACCTGGGGTGAGTGGGTTCGAATCCGGGTCAGGCTACCTCTCTGCCAAAGCTAACCTTGTTGCTTGCAATGCTTCTACAACCCAATTTTTTCCATCTCTGTACCCGTCACAATTTTTAACACTTTTCTCCCTTACTCTTCAATAACACTCAAATCAACCCTTTGTCCTCTCTCAATATTCTTGGTCTCTTTTTCTTATGACCTTTCTTGGAAAGACCATATTACGACTCTTACTAAAACCAGCTTCCCAGTAGTTAGGTGTGTTCAACCCTCTCCAAGATTATTTTTTTACCTCAGCACAGCTTCTTGCTCTGTACAAGGGTACTGTGCGCCCATGTATCAAGTATGGGAGGTTCCACCCATGCCCACTTCTTGAAAGGGTAGTCAAAAGGATTTTGTCTCATCAACTCATCTCTTACCTACCTATGTTCACCTATGTAGGGTTTGCCACTCTGCTAATGGCACCGAGGAGCACACCGCCCTTTGTTGTGGTTTGAAAATTGGTGCAGCAGACTGTTCGTAGTGGCAAAGCGCTCCCCTGCGAAGACGGGCTCGTCTGGCACAATTTGCAGTTCGATATCGAAGGCTCTCTTGAAGCTGTCTAACGATATACCCCACATGTCTCTTACTCTCCGCGGGAGTTAGTTAAAGAGATATGGTACTCTATGTGATAAGCAACCCTCTCGCAGCGCGGCCATAGCACCCCAATGTTTCCTCCTAGGGATAGTGCATTCCCAGCCTCTCCTATCAATGAACTTCATGACTATCGGGGTGTGTAGATTAGGCACTAAATTCTCCGCGATTTTCCAGGTGTACCGGTATAATATTAAGGAACATTCCCTTCTTCACTCCAACGAATACAGCTTTAGTGATCTTAAATGCTCCCAATAGTGTAACTGTTTCACTGAGTTTATATGTAAGGTGAAGTTTGCTTGTACATTCTGCAAGTCATATATTTCACCTACTTTGTATAGTATGGGGATGTCAATACATTACAGTATTCTAGCCGCGGTAGTACCAGGGATTTGAAGAGCGTTATCATAGACAATTCGCTGAATGTTTTAATTGTATGTAGAATCCAACTTATTAGCCGTTTTGCAGCTGTAACTTTGACCTGGTTATGTTCTTTGAATCCCATATTATCAGACAACATCACCCCAAGGTCTTTCACTTTCTCATAAACCGGAAACAATCAGTAGCAGTAAACAAGGTCACATCTGAGCCTTCGGATGTCAAAAGCTCAGTTCCTCAAGGAACAGTGCTAGTGCCCCTTCTTTTCCTCATTCTAATCAATGACAGATGCCAACACAAGACACAGTACGGTGTCTTTGGGTATATTTGGGAGAGCATGGACGTTCGGGAAGAGACTCGGACCAAGAGTGAGAGCGGTGGAAATGAGTTACTTGAAAAGTGCGTGCGGAGTTACATGGAGGGATAGACAGACGAATGAGGAAGTAAGAAGGAGGTGTGGTGTGGAGGTAGATGTGCTGGAAAGTGTGAAAAGGAACAACTTGAGATGGTTCGGCCATATGGAACGTATGGAAAGCGAGAGAATGACTAAGAGGGTGTACGAGAGCGAGGTGGAAGGACAGAGAGGGAGAGGTGCACCGAAGGAGAGGTGGAAGGATGGAGTGAGGAAGTACATGAATGAAGGCGGTGCTGGTTGGGAGGAGGGGCGTCGACCGACAGGGGACAGAGGTGCATGGGGGCGGTTCGTTCGTGGCCACTCCTTCGGGAAATAGATAGATAGATAGATAGGGTACAGTAAACACTCGGCCATGAGCGGATATAAGGGAAGGAACCTTAGTTTTGATTTGAAGAACCAGGTTATAGTCTCGTGGAAGACTATGCCTTCAGACACGTGGCGATTTTTGTTAGACTTAATCGTCCTGGTTCTATTATGGAACCTTTCCGACATTATCATTAGATATTTGTCATTCAGAGAGGTTCCAAAATAGTACCAGGACGATTAAAATCGTATCACTTAGCCGAGTTGGCAGGGGGAGGGGGGGTTGAATGTGTGAAATAGTCATGGTTGATGACTAAAAAACTCGCCACTAGTATGACTGCACAGTCCTCCACGAGACTATTATCTGGTTCTTCAAATAAGAACTAAGGTTGCTTCCCTTATATGTGCTCATGGCCGAGGGATTACGGCACCCAACTCTCCCAAATACACTTGGGGTGAGTGGGTTCGAATCCTGGTCAGGATACCTCTCTCCCAACCTGTCCGACATATTCATTAGAAACTTTCACATCGTCTTCACGTTCTATTTTGTGGTTGGATTCGGTTATATAATTTGTTTCTCTTTAATGACATTATCATGTCCGTATCGTATAAATTGAAATTAGTCTTCATTAAACTGCATGTAGTTTTCCAGCCCCCCCCCCCCCCCCCCATATCACACACTTAAGGGGAGTGACCTGTCTGTAATTAAAGAGGACACATTTCGATAGAAAAATGTACACATTTATTTTGAAGGAGGGTCTTGTTTTTTTTTTTTTTTTTTCTAAGCTTGAATGAGGTCTAGAGAGGAAACTAAACACAAAATTATATAAAGATACATAAATGAGCAAATAAATACGGTCATCCCCCCTTAAGATTCCCAGCATATCCCCATAGATGCACTATTAATGTAATGGAATACAATGATATATTATAGCCCCGATGCTTGGGAAGTAGGGCGTAGAGATTGGGTGTAGCCTTATTAGTGTCCACGACCGTACAGTTGCCAACACATCAACCTGGGACAAGTGCTGGCAAGGAGTAAAACAATATAATTCTTGCATGTGTTCCCTGATGGCTGGAAGGTAAATTATACTTGTTGTAATGTATTATGAAGACCATATATTATTATTCATTTATTTATTAGTTTCCTCGCTAGACCTCCATCAAGCTTTAAAAAAAAAACTCCCTAGACCCCCCTTCAAGATGCATTTGTAAATTTTTCGATAGAAAAAATGCTGATATCTCTTAAAAAAAACAGGCTCGCTATAACTCGCCAGGAAAAAATCGACACCTAAATGGCACGAAAGGTCTTGATGTTAATATATAAATGGGACAAAAGTGTTTTAAATCTACAAACTAATGGGTGAACGTCTTAATACCTCAAAAACAATGGGACTAAACATGAGGGAGAATGCGATATCCCCAAGATGACAAATCGGGGTGCTTTAGGCTTTCTGCGAGAGGGCTGGTTATCACATAGAGGCCAACGTCTCTTCAACAAACTCCTGCGGCGAGTAAGAGACATGAGGGGCATCTCGTTAGACAGCTTCAAGAGAGCCCTCGATGTCGACCTGCAAAAAGTGCCAGACGAGCCCATCTTCGAACAGTCTGCTGCACCAATTTTCAAACAACAACGAAGGGCGGTTCGCTCCTCGGTCCCACTAGCAGAGTGGCGAACTCAATACAGGTAGACATAGGTAGGAGAAAGGCATCCAGAAAAAATATCCCTCAAGTGTAAATCTGGCCTTAACTTATTATGGTAGCTACAGCCACCCCTTCACATCATTGGTTTAAGGGACATGTCTTGGCTGCGGTAGAGGCCGGTACATACAGTATACTTGAACCATTGAAGGGGATAGTGGCTATTATTTTGGTCTATTCATTTATATATTCATTCATTTGGTGGTGTCCGAGCTAGACCTCCATCAAGCTTAAAAAACACCTAGACCCCCCTTCAAGATAAATGTGTACATTTTTCGGTAGAAAAAGCCCCGACCAAAGGCAGGATCCTCCTAAAATGATAGGCCCGCTATCGTTGGCAAAGTTCAAATCGACACCTAAATGGCACGAAAGGTCTTAAAATTGACAACGAAATGGGGTGAAAGGTGCTAAAATTGTCAAACTAATGGGCCTAACGTCTTATAATCTCAAAACTAATGGGGCTAAACATGAGGAAGAAGTGAGACCATAAAACCGTTCCATCTGCTGTTACAAGTGAAAGGTGCAAAGTTTGTGAAGTGAGCGTATATAGCGTGTGGACGGTAATGATAGTCTAGTTAACATAAGATCCCTCGCTTTAATACACCCTCTTCTCCCTCATGTTTACCCACATTTAGTTTTCAGAATTTAAAATGTTTGCCCCATTATTATGTAGATTTTAAGAACTTTCGTCCCCATTTCTTTGTCAATATTAAGACCTTTCGTGCTATTTAGGTGTCTATTTTTTTCCTGGCGAACGATAGTAAGCCTGTAATTTTGGATATTTTTCTACCGACAAATTTACAAATTAATCTAGATCGGAGATATAATGGATGTTTTATTTTAAAGTTTGATGGAGGTCTAGGGAGGAAACTAAATAAATAATAAATATATGAAATAACCGACCTAAAAACTACAGCCTTCCCCTTAACTACAGTGCCAGAGGTCAACGTCCTTGTGCATATTATGAGGTGGAGTCAAACGAGATCATTTATCGGCAACTTTGGATATCATGTTAACACTTTCAATACCGGTGCCGTCCTTTTAACTTTGTTCTGGCTGCTATTAGACATTATTCAGTTTCAAACGGTCCTTCACAAATTAAAAGGCATCACAATATCTCACTTAACCCTTTACACTACCACAGATCATTCTTAAGCTGCCCCAAATATCTCACTTAACCCTTTACACTACCACAGATCATTCTGAAGCTGCCCCAAATATCTCACTTAACCCTTTACACTACCACAGATCCTTCTTAAGCTGCCCCAAATATCTCACTTAACCCTTTACACTACCACAGATCCTTCTTAAGCTGCCCCAAATATCTCACTTAACCCTTTACACTACCACAGATCATTCTTAAGCTGCCCCAAATATCTCACTTAACCCTTTACACTACCACAGATCATTCTTAAGCTGCCCCAAATATCTCACTTAACCCTTTACACTACCACAGATCATTCTTAAGCTGCCCCAAATATCTCACTTAACCCTTTACACTACCACAGATCATTCTTAAGCTGCCCCAAATATCTCACTTAACCCTTTACACTACCACAGATCATTCTTAAGCTGCCCCAAATATCTCACTTAACCCTTTACACTACCACAGATCATTCTTAAGCTGCCCCAAATATCTCACTTAACCCTTTACACCGCCGGCTTTAGCATCGCCAACAGCTCCGCATCGCCACTGAGAAAACTCGATCCTAATTTGAGTATTTCATATCCCAATTCCCTTTATTCATTGCATGAACAGTAGTTAAGTGCTTGTTTAACCTCCACATAGTTCTGTAGTTGCCGTGCATGTTATTTTATTGCTTTTCTGACTGATAAACATTGTTGTTTACATTTGTTATCCTAGCTTGTAGCAGACGACGCACGCGCATCTCTAATCGACCTAGCTTTGTATTTTCTTATTAACTCTAGTAGGTATCGTATTCAGTATCCTACTGTAGCTATATATATCTGTAATTTTAGTTGTTGCTTGCATGATCTTGTAGTAACCTTTGACTGATAACTTTGTTTATCTAAATATAATCCTGCTCGACTAGCCTACAGTGACACCAGCACCATCTGTTGATACAGTATATTAACCCCTTGTGTGCAGTTACACTTTATTTTTATATAATCTCTATTTGGTGAATTGTATATTTAGTCACATATTCTATTATATATATATATACATTTGTTTTGCTTTTTTAGGTAGGTTATCACCCCTGGTAGCCTACTTCTGCATATTTCATACTTTTTTGTTTATGGTTATTTTTGTTTTCGGTTAGTCTAGGCTATCATCCCTGGTGGCCTATTTCTGCGTACTTCAATTTTTAAATTTTCAGTTAGGCTATCACCGCTGGTGGCCTATTTCTGCGTACCGGTATTTCATAATTTTTTTTTTTCGGTTAGTTTTGTTTTCGGTTAGTCTAGGCTATCACCGCTGGTGGCCTATTTCTGCGTACCGGTATTTCATAATTTTGGTTTTCAGTTATTTTTGTTTTCGGTTAGTCTAGGCTATCATCCCTGGTGGCCTATTTCTGCGTACTTCAATTTTTAAATTTTCAGTTAGGCTATCACCGCTGGTGGCCTATTTCTGCTTACCGTTATTTCATAATTTTTGTTTTCGGTTAGGATAGGCTATAACCCCTGGTGGCCTATTTCTGTTTAAATAAACATAAAATTGTTTTCGGTTCAGCTATCACTGCGTATTCAAATTTAATTTAGTTTTGTTTTAATTTTCGGTTAGGCTATCACCGCTGATAACCTATTTGTGTGTATTTCAAAATTTTTGTTTTCGGTTAGGCCTATTTAAGTAAGTGAAGCGACCTGAAGGGAGTGAAGTGTTTTTAAAGTGAGTTTAGTGTTTTTTAAAGTGAGTTAAGTGTTTTTAAGTGAGTGAAGTGATCTGAAGAAAGTGATCGTCACCATGCCTCGTGCCTGTACGAACTGCGCCGGTAGGTTTGGTGCTTCCATGTTTGCTCCTGTCGATCCACAAGTCTGCCGACTCTGCCAGCAACGAGAGGATTTGACAGCAAAATTGGATGAAGCCCACAACAAGATCAATGCCCTCACCAGGAAGCTGGAATCACTCCAAGAGTTTGTAACACTCAATGTTGGAGTATCACTAACTCCAATTGTTTCAACTCCAGCATCCACCACCGCCCCAACGTCATCTGCCAACAATCCAACACCTGCAGTAGACACTGCAGCAGATGCTTCTGACGAACCTGAGCCGACATCAAACCAGGACAGCCGCCCTGTTCACCTTAGTCTCTCCCCCACTCCTCGTGCAAGAAGCCTGCTAGCACGAACAGTACCAACCCCTCGCCCCCGTTCTAACCACTCCTCTCCCCGACCTGTACGTAAAGTCCCGCCACCACAGGTTTCCGGATTTACACCAGTGAGGAACGGTGCACGGCCAACGCAGAAAAGGTCTCATCTACCAGTCACAATGTCAAACAGATTTGAGATATTGGTAGAGATGGAAGACGAACCAGAGGAGACCAGGCTTGTTGGGGATTCCATCCTACGAGGACAGGTCGAAGAGTTCTGCGACAGAGTCCCAAATCAACGAAAAAGATTTTGCATCCCAGGAGCTGGACTGGACGACATTGTGGAAGCCTTCGAAGATACCACAAAGGATGCAAATGAAAATACCCTTTTTGTCATCCATGCTGGTTCAAATGACGTCATTGCGCACCAGATCCGAAGAGTTGATGGAGAAATATCGCAAGATGATCCAGCACTACAAAAACAAGTCAAGGAATATCATCATCTCAGGCATTCTCCCCAAGATCGACGCACATGACAAATTCTACGACAAGGCCTTCAGCACAAATAGCCGACTAAAATATTTGTGTCTGAGGGAAGAAGTTGAATTCATCAACCTCTGGGACAACTTCTACAACCAGCCTACTCTGTTCCGCAAGGATGGCACTCATCTAAACCCTGTGGGTTCAGCACGCATGGGTCGTCTCCTACACTAAGCAGTCCGCAGCCATGGATCAAAAAACGCCATCCGAGAAGAAGCAGCAGTGACATAAATCATCCAACGCCAAGAAAAAAACAGAGGCAACCGAGGACCACCAGCGATAAGGACCGAAGACAGCGAGGACAGAGGACAGCCATGAACATAAATGTAGATCCGACAAGAACCAAAAATATTATTAAAGAGCATTCCGTGAGTTCTAAAATAACAAATTTAAAGGTTTTCTATGCAAACGCTCGTAGCATACGCAATACATTTTCAGATTTAGAGGAGCTAGTGTTTACAGAAAATTATGATGTGATTGGCATAACAGAATCTTGGCTCAATACAGAAGATAGAGACTTTTTAGCAGAGTATTCACTTCCCGGTTATGTAATGTTTGAGAAAAGCCGAATAAATCGAAATGGAGGTGGCGTTTTACTTTATATCAAAGAAAGTCTTAACCCTACCCTCTTGTCAAAACCTCAAATTGTGAACGTCGACGCATCTTTTGTGCTAATAAAGAATAATAAAGGTACAAAAATAATACTTGCATTAATATACAGACCTCCAGCTCAATCAGTGCAAACTGACCGAGAAATTTACGAACAAATTGCAGATGTAAGTAACTCACAAGATACCGTAATTTTTGGCGACTTTAATTTACCTGTGACCAAGTGGGGCGATACTCTTACTTCACACTCCGGACATGACTTGTATACGAACTTGCAAGAGAGTTCGCTTTATCAATTTGTTCGAACGCCAACCCGTGGTAATAACGTTCTTGACAATGTACTTGCAACAAAAGAAGAATTAATAGAGAATTTGAATGTTGGTGATGAATTCAGTAACAGCGACCATCGTACGATAACTTTCGCTTTAAAGTTTACTAGTAACGAACCAAATAGTAGCATCGAAAAAGTCCCTAATTTCAAGAAAGCAAACTTCCATAAACTTAGAGCTATGTTTAAAGAAACTGACTGGAGCTTTTTAATTCACAATAACGACATAAATACATCTTGGAAGTTATTCGAAGCCACTTACCTAAAAGCAGTGCAAGACTGCATACCATCGAAAATACGGCGTCCAGGCCATAATAATAAGCCCAAATGGTGGAATAAAGATATTTCAAACTGCCTGCTTGCTAAAAAATTTGCTAATGATAGATTAAAATCCTCACAAAATGACGAAGAATGGCTGACATTTGTAGAGCTACGACGCAAAGCCAAAAAGTTAATTAAGCAAAGTAAAAAGACCTTAGAGTTACATATTGCGAATCAAAGTAAAACAAACTCGAAAGAATTCTATAGTTATATCAGAAAGAAAAAAGTAGTTACTTCAACTGTTGGACCCTTAGTCAGTCGATGAAAATGGAGAATACACCAAAGACGAAGTACAAATGAGTAATGCCCTCAATACCTTCTTTGCATCAGTTTTTTACAACAGAAGACCTCAGTGATATCCCTACACCATCGCCGATTCAGATTGATAATTCAGATGTTCTAAGCAATATCACCGTTACAGAGAGAGAAGTATTGAATTGTTTAGATAAACTCAAGGTAAATAAAATGCCTGGACCTGATACAATCTCGCCTAGAGTTCTAAAGGAAGCTAAGGATGAGCTCTCCAAACCACTGACATTACTATTCAATAAATCCTTGCAGTCTGGAACTATGCCCGATCAGTGGAAGCTAGCCAACGTAACACCGATATTAAAAAAAGGCAGCAAATCCCTACCCAGTAACTATCGTCCAATTAGCTTAACCTCAGTTGTATGTAAAATGCTAGAAACGGTCATACGAGACAGACTCTTAAATCACTTAGAGGAAAATAACATACTTAAAGATACTCAACACGGCTTTCGTAAAAAACGTTCCTGTTTAACAAACCTCTTAGACTTCTTCCACGATATCCTCAACCTCTACGATGAGAGTAAAGCTGTAGATATTATATACCTTGATTTTCAAAAGGCCTTTGACAAAGTTCCCCACAAACGTTTACTGCTAAAACTAAAAGCGCATGGAATACAAGACGGTGTGTTGAAATGGATAGAAAATTGGCTCAGCGACAGAAAGCAAAGAGTAGTCATAAACGGTAAGGCATCTAAATGGACCAATGTAAGTAGCGGGGTACCCCAGGGATCGGTACTAGGACCAATTCTCTTTCTAATTTACATCAACGACATAGATGAGGGTCTCCCCTGTACAATCTCAAAATTTGCTGAAGATACAAAAATTGCAAATAGCGTACTCTCAAAAGAACAAGTTGACGATATGCAACACAATCTAGATAAATTGTCATGTTGGGCCCAAATTTGGCAAATGAGTTTCAATGCGGATAAATGTAAAGTACTACATATCGGATACCTAAATGAGAAAGCAAACTATTCGATGAATGGCACTCGGCTTAAGAATGTAAACAGAGAAACCGATCTGGGAGTAACAATATCGAGTAACCTAAAACCGAGTCAACAATGTTCAGAAGTTGTTAAGAAGGCAAACAAAATAATTGGCTTTATAGGCAGGTCATTTGAGCATAAATCCAAAGAAGTTATCCTAACCCTTTACAATTCCTTAGTCCGCCCTCTTCTGGAATACTGCGTTCAATCCTGGTGCCCTTATTACCAAAAAGATATAAACAAGCTAGAACGAGTTCAACGTAGAGTTACCAAAATGATACCTAGCCTAAAGAACAAACCATACGAAGAGCGAAGAGCGTCTTAGAGAATTAAATCTATTTCCTTTAACCCAGCGCAGATTAAGAGGTGACTTAATTCAAGTGTTCAAAATCATCAAAGGCATCGACAATATGAACTCTAGTAAGTACTTCACTATCGACCAATCTAATTACACGCGGGGAAACGGTTGCAAAATTATTGGTAAATCTTTTAACTCACACGAATCTAAGAATTTCTTCTTCAATCGAGTTGTCAACTTGTGGAATGGGCTTCCCCGAAACGTTATAGACTGCATCACCGTTGATTCATTTAAACTCCGCCTAGACAAATATCTCGCATCAAACCCGCGACTGACTGCGTTTGTAAATGAATAACTTTATTTTATCCCCCCCTCAGTTACTAACCCATCTGTCCCCTACTAACTTCCTAATCCTGCCACGGACATTAGTTCCAGGGCAGTAATTCCCTTTCCAATGTTCCCTTACCCACTCTAAACCACTGTTTGGACACTTGATCCTCAGTGTTTTGGAGGACAAGCAACCTAGAAGGGTCACTAGATCTGTTGTTGCTTGATTTCCTTTGTACTCCTTTGTACACTACCACAGATCCTTCTTAAGCTGCCCCAAATATCTCGCTTAACCCTTTACACTACCACAGATCCTTCTTAAGCTGCCCCAAATATCTCACTTAACCCTTTACACTACCACAGATCATTCTTAAGCTGCCCCAAATCTTCTAAATAGAGCTAGATTAAAATGAAAAAGACGTCGCCAGTACAAATGAGGTAATTAAAGATAACATCAGCAACATTGTGGTGAACAAATTATAGCCACAATCATTGACAAGCTAGAACAAACGCTCGTCCAACAGTAATTATTTTAGTGTATTGATGTTATTTTACTGTTATTATGGATGCCGCAATGGCCTAGAGTATTCTTAGTCCGGGAAGGCCTTTTGTCGTCAAGGGTTTAGGGGGAGATGGGTTTGTTTTGGGGTTGATTTCTTCATACTATTTATTATTATTTTAAGTTTCCTCCCTAGACCTCCATCAAACTAACAAATATTCATTAGATCCCCCTTACAGATAAATGTGTACATTTTTTGGTAGAAAAATATCTCGGCCGAAGGCAGGTTCTTCCAAAATTACAGGCTCACTATTGTTCGCCCGGAACAAAATCGACACCTAAATAGCACGAAAGGTCTTAATATTGACAAAGAAATAGGGCGAAAATTCTTAAAATCGACAAACTAATGGGGCTAAACATGAGGAAGAAGGGGGGTCAGATAAACGGCTCCTCTCCCCTTTAAGCTGTCTCATGTAATTCCTTCAGTAGAAAGACAGCAGACATCAACCACTGGTTTAGCAAGTTACCAGACCATATATCTTAATGTGACCTAATTGTTTTCTTTCAAGGAATAATTTTTTCTTTGTTCATTATGCATCTTACTGGCTTGAAAAAATAACTTAATATTTCCGTGTGTGCACGTTTGTTTTGATGTCTACTGGTATGTGTGAACAGCATAGGTGTTCCCATAAGTTTGTACTAATTTCTTTATTTTATGTACTGTATATGAAAGGAGATATGCCTTCAAAGAAATTTAAGAGTACCGCCAGAGAGAGCCTAATTTTACCATATCTGCCTTTGTAATAAACGAAAAAAACATCGACTCCTCGGTTGACCCAAGACCACCACAGTGTGGTTCACAACAACAACGGCCCATCAGCCAATCGCTTCCAGGGTTCGCGCATGCCACCTGTCACCTACAGTAAGTAGGGTTCGCTACTCTGCTAGTGGCACCGAGGAGTGTACCGCACTTCATAGTGGTTTGAAAATTGGTGCAGCAGACTGTTCGAAGGGGTGGAGCGCTCCCCTCCGATGATAGACTTATCTGGCACTTTTTGCAGTTCGACATCGAGGGCTCTCTTGAAGCAGTCTAACAATATGCCCCTCATGTCTCTTACTTGCCGCGGGAGTTTGTTAAAGAGACGTGGTCCTCTATGTGATAACCGTCCCTCTCGCAGCGCACTCATAGCGCCCCGATTTTTCATCTTGGGGCTATCGAATTCCCAGCCTCTCCTATCACTGAACTTCATCACTATCGGGGTGTGTAGATTTGGTACTAAACCCTCTGCGATTTTCCATGTACATATCATTAAGTAACGTTCCCTTCTACGCTCCAACGAATACAGCTTTAGTGATTTTAAATGCTCCAAATAATGTAACTATATATGTATGTGAATATATACATGTGAAGTAAAGTTCCTTTGTACACTCTCTAAGCCATATATTTCACCTGTATTGTATGGGGATGTTAATGAGTTCCTTTGTACACTCTCTAAGCCATATATATTTCACCTGTATTGTATGGGGATGTTAAGGAGTTCCTTTGTACACTCTCTAAGCCATATATTTCACCTGTATTGTATGGGGATGTTAATGAGTTCCTTTGTACACTCTCTAAGCCATATATTTCACCTGTATTGTATGGGGATGTTAACGAGTTCCTTTGTACACTCTCTAAGCCATATATTTCACCTGTATTGTATGGGGATGTTAATACGTTCCTTTGTACACTCTCTATATATTTCACCTGTATTGTATGGGGATGTTAATACGTTCCTTTGTACACTCTCTAAGCCATATATTTCACCTGTATTGTATGGGGATGTTAATACGTTCCTTTGTACACTCTCTAAGCCATATATTTCACCTGTATTGTATGGGGATGTTAATACGTTCCTTTGTACACTCTCTAAGCCATATATTTCACCTGTATTGTATGGGGATGTTAATGAGTTCCTTTGTACACTCTCTAAGCCATATATTTCACCTGTATTGTATGGGGATGTTAATGAGTTCCTTTGTACACTCTCTAAGCCATATATTTCACCTGTATTGTATGGGGATGTTAATACGTTCCTTTGTACACTCTAAGCCATATATTTCACCTGTATTGTATGGGGATGTTAATGAGTTCCTTTGTACACTCTCTAAGCCATATATTTCACCTGTATTGTATGGGGATGTTAATGAGTTCCTTTGTACACTCTAAGCCATATATTTCACCTGTATTGTATGGGGATGTTAACGAGTTCCTTTGTACACTCTCTAAGCCATATATTTCACCTGTATTGTATGGGGATGTTAATACGTTCCTTTGTACACTCTCTATATATTTCACCTGTATTGTATGGGGATGTTAATACGTTCCTTTGTACACTCTCTAAGCCATATATTTCACCTGTATTGTATGGGGATGTTAATACGTTCCTTTGTACACTCTCTAAGCCATATATTTCACCTGTATTGTATGGGGATGTTAATACGTTCCTTTGTACACTCTCTAAGCCATATATTTCACCTGTATTGTATGGGGATGTTAATACGTTCCTTTGTACACTCTGTAAGTCAGTTATTTCACCTGCTTTGTATGGGAATTGTAGTATTCTAGATGTGTTAGCACCAAAGATTTGAAGAGCGTTATCATAGGCAATTTACCG
>JBAKBP010011756.1:45000-70825 GCA_037953745.1 Lithodes maja
TCCCCCTATTCCCCCTCCCATCTCCCTCCCCCTATTCCCCCTCCCCTCTCCCTCCCCCTATTCCCCCTCCCCTCTCCCTCCCCCTATTCCCCCTCCCCTCTCCCTCCCCCTATTCCCCCTCCCCTCTCCCTCCCCCTATTCCCCCTCCCATCTCCCTCCCCCTATTCCCCCTCCCCTCTCCCTCCCCCTATTCCCCCTCCCCTCTCCCTCCCCCTATTCCCCCTCCCATCTCCCTCCCCCTATTCCCCCTCCCATCTCCCTCCCCCTATTCCCCCTCCCATCTCCCTCCCCCTATTCCCCCTCCCATCTCCCTCCCCCTATTCCCCCTCCCCTCTCCCTCCCCCTATTCCCCCTCCCATCTCCCTCCCTCTATTCCCCCTCCCATCTCCCTCCCCCTATTCCCCCTCCCATCTCCTTCCCCTCCTTCGCATCTACCCCACTCGACCATCCTTCCCTCTAGTCACCCTCCTACCCCCCTTCTCCCTATTCACTCTCCTACCCCACTACCCCCCCCCCCCCTATTCGCCCTCTTACCCCCCCCCCACTTCATTTAAACTTCGCCTAGACAAATATCTCGCATCAAACCCGCGACTGACTGCGTTTTTAAATTAATAACTTTATTTTATCCTCCCCTCAGTTACTAACCCATCTGTCCCCTACTAACTTCCTAATCCTGCCACGGACATTAGTTCCAGGGCAGTAGTTCCCTTTCCAATGTTCCCTTACCCACTCTAAACCACTGTTTGGACACTTGATCCTCAGTGTTTTGGAGGACAAGCAGCCTAGAAGGGTCACTAGACCTGTTGTTGCTTGATTTCCTTTGTACTACTATTATTAGAATGGCTGTGGATGTATAATGCTGTAACCAGTGTAGTCATCAACACCTCTGGTGTCTGCTATTGTAGAGAGGAGTTAGGAGGCCATGTGGGTGAGTGTCCTATAACAACCTGGCAGTGGGGGATCAATCTTGGGCCTCGCGCGCACCACTTCAGAATGTTGCCACCAATTCCACGCAGCATTAGGCTATGTTCCCTCAAGACTTCGGATGAGTCGGTGTAAAACTACCCACAAATAACTTGATGACGGCATAATTAAAACAAACGGTGTTCTGTCAATATGTTGCTTTGAAAAACATATTTTTAGCTACATTTATTGAATATCAAAATGCTTACGTTGATATTTGTAGATTATCATACAAGATATGAGGGTATTGAAGATTGAAACTTTTAATAATAAAACAAACACTAGTGGCGACTTCTGTGAAACTAATTAAAACTCATTATGTATAATTCATACTAGCAGACCCTCTCGTCCTTATTATGTATAATTCATACTAGCAGACCCTCTCGTCCTTATTATGTATAATTCATACTAGCAGACCCTCTCGTCCTTATTTTCCTATATTTGTAATAGTTGAAATATAACAGACCTTAAATATAACAGACCTTAAATATAACAGACCTTAAATATAACAGACCTTAAATATAGGAAGTAAAAATCTATAAAATACCGGTACCGGTAATGCATAAATGTTCTTAGGCCTAAGTGACTATAAGTCGAGATCAATAATTATATAATGTGTTAATGTTCTTATGTGACTATTACATGTAGTGTAGCTGCCGATACTGCTAATAATACTGTTGTTATTGTTACATTGGAATATATAATGTGTTAATGTTCTTATGTGACTATTACATGTAGTGTAATTGCCGATACTGCTAATAATACTGTTATTGTTACATTGGAATATATAATGTGTTAATGTTCTTATGTGACTATTACATGTAGTGTAGTTGCCGATACTGCTAATAATACTGTTGTTATTGTTACATTGGAATATGGTGATAGTGAGACCAGTGCACTTGTTATCATATCATTGGTATTAGTGCACCGTATTGGGTACATCAAGCTGAACTGCTATCACACAACCACTTTTACCAGCAACTTTTATCGCCAACACAGTAACTACACTTGTCTGACATCTTATGAGTTAAGTTTCTGGTATCCTTGACGAATCTTGTCGCAGCTTTATTTACTTTATATTTTGTTGCATATGTGTGTTTGTGTGTGTGTGTTTGTTTTAAGACTGTAGTGTTGTATTGTTGTTTATTACGTTTGGAGTGGAGGATTTGCATTACCTTACCCATAACTCAGTATCCAAGTCATTGATAACACAAAACATCCATGTGGATTACAGTGAGAAAGTTATGGCGAATCCATACATTCTCCCTTATGTTTCTAATAATGACACAAAAGTAATGTTCAAGATAACCAAACTTTTAAATAATTAAGTCACTTCAAGTAATCTATCATTAGTCTAATATCCGACACCATTGTCAAAGATCCCAGAAATGTCTGAAAAGTATTGACCATCATTGCCGACAAAAGTTTGAGAGATTGAGGGTGTGTGTGTGGGGGGGGGGGGGAATCATTATTCCCTTGAGGACTTTGACACATTAAACATTTTGTTATGGCTACCATTAGACGATTTTATTCAGATTATGAAGGTTCTATTGGAGTTAACCCGTACAGCCCCAGCGACGCGCCTGACGCGTCGGCGATGTATGTAACGCACAGCCCCAGAGACGCACCTGGCGCGTCACCCTAATTGCGCCGACCGTAACCTCAGGTGTAGCCACTCAAGAGGGCTCAGATTTGTATGGGAACTGTGTACGTATCCCACGCAACCGTGCCGATGGTTGAAAACTCTCAAAGTCCACGTGCGTGCGCGTGAGCGCGCAATAACCTGGTTTTTTGGGGTAATTGCCTTCAATTTTTTACTCTTGTAAAATAAGTTTTCGGGGGCTCTGTAGGACCATTCTGTAGGACCATTCTGTAGGACCATTCTGTAGGACCATTCTTTAAGCTTTTTGAGCGATTTTTCGTGGTTTTTCCTTCAAACCGGCCGGGTTCTGGTGAACAAACATTACAAAACTAGCCGGGGCTGGACGGGTTAAAGGGTTAATTAATAGTCTGTACTCCTATGATAACTAATTGTGGCTCCTATGCTGTGAAAATGATCCTATGGGGAAAAAAAAATATATATATATATATATATATATATATATATATATATATATATATATATACAAAGTCCTCAAATAATGAAGGGGTTATGTTGTTTTATGAAGAAAAGGGAGACAAAAGGCAAAACTGCCAGTGACGAGTACCTCCCCCAGAGTTGAAAGAGTGACAGGGCCAAAATCAAGAAATTCTAAAGCCAAAATGTTTGGACACACAGAGTTTGAAGCAAATGAAGTCATAGGATGAGGGAAAGATGGATTCAGGGAGAGAGTTCCAGAGCTCAGCTATTGGATAGAAGAAAGATTGGGAATATCGTTTCACTCTTGGGTTGGAGAGTTGCACAGAGTAGGGATGGGAATGTGTTGCAAGATGGGTGTTACGTACTCTATGTAGAGGTGGTATACTCTAAGAGAGCTCTGACGAACACTGATTATAGTAATAGCATTAGAATAGTGAGAGAGATGCAACATTGCGGCAAAGAGAGAGGGATTGCAGAGAGTCTGTGAGTGAACGTGAATTAATGAGACGAAAGTCTTTTTTTTCTACCTTGTCAAGAAGTGCTGTGTAAGAGGATCCTCCCCACACATGCGAACAATACTCAATACATGGAAGCACTATGCCCCTGTACAGAGCAAGAAGCTGTGCAGGGGTAAAGAATCTCCGGAGGCAGTTGAGCACATCCAGCTTCTGGGATGCTGTTTTGGCAAGAGTGGGAATATGGTCTTTCAAAGAGAGATCAGAAGAAAAAGAGACACAGAGAATACTGATAGAAGATGTAGGGTTAATTTGTGTATTGTTGAAGTATAAGGGATAGAACTGTGGGAGTTCTTGACCGGTAGATAAATGGAGAAATTGGGTTTTGGAAGCATTGAAAGCAACTAAATTTCTCTGCCCCAATTGGAAATATTTGATAGATAAAAAGAAGTGGATTTGATTAAAGACGAAAATCTAGCTTTCAAGCTTAGCCAAGAGGAAATAAAGTCAAGTAAGGGGAAAAGGGAGGAAGTTGATGAAAAATTGTATTCATGGCAGGTTGTTAAAAATACGGGTGGGAAAGTCACACTCAAGAAGCAGGATAGTAGAATAGGTATGAGTGTGACAAATACATTCTCTCCTTTGCGAGACGAATGTGAGGGAAAAGATAGTCAGGATAAGGGAGTGATAACCGAAGTGCCTGCCGCCGACTCAGCTCCAACCTCTGACGCTGTGCTACCTACCACCACCACTACACCCACCACCACCACCACTACACCCACCACCACCACCACCACCACCAAGGGAGCTTCTGCCACCACCGGGGGTTCTCCAACTGCAGCTGCTGGATCCTCCCGAGGGAAAGGTAAGTCTGTGTCCCGAGAAGGTAAGTCTGTGTCGATTGTGGGCGACTCCATGGTAAGACATTTAGTTAGGGCTACCCGCACTAAACTTAGGAAGGTTGTGTGTCTGCCTGGCCATGGAGTTGGGAGGGTTTTAGAGAAGATGGACCACATCTTGGAAGATAGTGGAGATAACCCCATTATCTGTCTCAGTGCCGGGAGTAACGATGTTGGTAAGGGTAGAAGTGAGGAACTGCTGCAGCAGTATCGGGATGTGTTAGATAAAGTTAGGATGAAGGGAGGGATCCTTGTAGTACATTGTACCCTACCCAGAAGAGGAGTTCCCAAGGAATGGACATCCAGGGCGATTGGTGTCAATTGCCGTTTGGAGAAATATTGCAAAGAAAAAGCAATACCATTCATTGATAACTGGGATAGTTTCTATGGGAGAGATGGGATGTACGCAAGGGATGGGGTTCATCTTTCACGGTTAGGGGTTTCTACATTAGCTAGTTCTTTAGATAGGGTGGTTGTGGGGTTTTGAACAGAAATATTGAGAGTGTAAATGAGAGGTTAAATGGAACAATTTTAGCGTCAGGCGAAAGCGATAAGGATATTCAGTCTCATGCTAAAAATGATGACTATAATGCAAATGATAGTAGTGATGGTGCAACGGAAGATGGAAATGTCGCTAAAAACAAAGGTAAATTAGGTATAAAGAAAAGAAGTAAATTGAGAGTATATTACACAAACTGTAGGAGTCTATGTAACAAAATGAACGAACTTAGAGCCCTTGTTAGCAAAGAAAATATAGACATAATAGCGCTAACTGAAACGTGGATTAATACAGAAACCAGGCATTTTTTAGCAGAATTTGATATACCAGGATATAGTTTGTTTAAATATGACCGAACAAGTAAGAGGGGTGGCGGTATAGCAGTGTTTGTCAGGAGTACATTAAAAAGCTGTATTAAATCAGGTATTAGACTAAATAACGATAATGAAAGTGTTTGGGTAGAGGTTAACGAAGGTAGTGAGACCATAGTTATTGGAGTTATGTATAGACCGCCAAATATGAGTAGAAATGACGGAACGTCATTATGGGAGGAAATTAAAATGGCATCAAGGTTTAGCAATGTGTGCATTATGGGAGATTTTAATTTTCCGAATATAGATTGGCAGCATCAAATAGGAGACTCTGATTCTGAGGAGTTTATAGAGGTAGTACAAGATAGTTTTTTATTTCAATTCATAGATACGCCGACTAGAGGTAATAATATTCTCTATTTAGTTTTCAGTAACAATGAACATATGGTAAATAATGTAGAGATAGGGGACCACCTAGGAAATAGTGACCACAATTCTGTGTATTTTAATATACAATGGAAAGGTAATACCAGAGAGAATACAACATTAATACCTGACTTTAGAAAAGCCAATTATGGTGGGTTAAGAAGAGCCCTATCAGCGGACCCTATGGTCAAAAAATTAAGTCGATCCAGGTGTCCAAATGAGTGTACCCCTTCTCAGGCACCTGTCATCTTAAGTCAGGAAGAGACGTCAACCTTGGTAGATACATACGATAATTTTATCAAGTCGGTATTCAATGCACAAAATAAATACATCCCCAAAAGAAAATTTAGATCAAGACAGAACCAACCCAAATGGATGAATAATAGACTATTAGATCTTCTAGGACAAAAGAGAGGAATATATAGAAAAATTAGAAAAGGCGAAATTCACCTACTTGCTTACTATCAGAATCTATCAAGACAGGTAAAAAAGGATATTAGGAAAGAAAAAAGAAATTATGAAATTAAGGTTGCCAATGACTCAAAAAATAATCCTAAAGCTTTTTACCAACTATATAAATCCAAGGTTAGAGATGTAATTGGTCCCCTTAAAACTTCGATAGGAGAAATGACAGAAAATGATTTAGAAATGTGCAGTACATTAAATAGTCAATTTCTTTCCGTTTTCACTAATGAAAATTTGGCACAGTTTCCAGAAGTCCGTAATGTATATAGCGATAGTATAGAAAATAGGTTAAGTACGGTTACTATAAGTAGAAATGATGTGCTTAAGGAAATTGACAGACTGAAACCTCATAAATCGCCTGGTCCTGATGAGGTATATGCTAGAGTATTAAAAGAATGTAGGGATGAGTTAAGTTACCCATTAACATTTTTATTTAACAAGTCATTGGAGACGGGTATAGTTCCAGAAGCTTGGAAGCTTGCAAACGTAGTTCCGATCTTCAAAAAAGGTGACAAATCAATAGCATCCAATTACCGTCCCATTAGTCTTACATCAATCATAGGAAAGCTACTAGAGTCAATTATTGCTAGTAAAATTAGAAACCACTTATACATTTAATTTAATAAATTCTTCTCAGCATGGATTCACTCAGGGACGTTCTTGCCTTACTAATTTGCTTAGTTTTTTCTCAGAGGTATATGAAGAAGTAGAAAATGACAAGTCATATGATATAATATATTTAGATTTCAGTAAAGCTTTCGACAGAGTCCCCCATGAGAGATTGATGAGAAAGGTTGAGGCGCATGGAATAGGTGGGGCGTTGTTGGGATGGATTAGGTCATGGCTAATTGGTAGGAAGCAGAGAGTCAGCATAAATAGTACGAAGTCAGAATGGGGAGCAGTCAAAAGTGGTGTCCCCCAGGGATCTGTATTAGGTCCTCTGTTGTTTGTTATATACATAAATGACCTTGATTTAGGTAGAACTAGTAGGATAAGTAAATTTGCAGACGATACCAAAATGGGGAGAACAATTGATTCAGATAGAGATATAGAGTGCCTCCAAAGGGATCTAGATACCTTACACGAATGGTCAGTAAATTGGCAGATGAAGTTTAACATTGACAAATGCAAGGTATTAAAGATAGGGAAGATGCATACAATGTTAAATATAAACTAGCTAATGTGGAATTAGAAAACTCGAATTGTGAGAAAGATCTAGGTGTGTTTGTTAGCAATAATTTGAAGCCTAGACAACAGTGTATAAGCGTTCGAAACAAGGCAAACAAGATTCTCGGGTTCATCTCAAGGAGTGTGAGTAACAGAACTGCTGATGTTATCTTAAAACTTTACTTGTCATTAGTGAGACCCCATATGGATTATGCTGTTCAATTTTGGTGTCCTTATTACAGAATGGACATAGATTCATTGGAGAGAGTACAACGTAGAATGACAAAAATGATCCATAATATTAGAAATCTTCCGTATAAAGAAAGGTTGAAGAAATTAGGCTTACATTCGTTAGAGAGACGCAGAGTTAGAGGGGATATGATAGAGGTGTTCAAGTGGGTTAGTGGGATTAACAAAGGGGACATGACAAATGTACTAAAGCTCAGTGATAGCGAAAGAACTCGTACCAATGGTTTCAAATTAGATAAATTTAGTTTCAGAAAAGATATAGGCAAATATTGGTTTGGTAACAGAGTTGTAGATGGGTGGAATGGACTACCAAGTGCTATAGTGGGATTAAAAACGATAGGGAGCTTTAAGATAAAATTGGATAAGCATATGGACGAGAAGGGTTGGGTGTGAAGGGGGATCAGCAGGGTTGGGCCAATCAGCGCTCTGCAGACCCCCGTAATCCTGCGTTAATCTCTAACCGTTTTGGTAAGATGATCCTCAGGGTATTAGAGTGTTGAGCCTATAATTGGGCTTTGTAATTGGGGTTGTGTGGGACAGGGATCTGCCTTGCTTAGGCCAATCGGCTTTCTGCAGACTCCCATTTTCTTATGTTCTTATGTTCTTATAAGTGTTCTATGGCTTCATTACGTGAGTTTTTGAGTGATTGCTTGCTGGGTCATTCTGAAAAACTAGTTGAATAGTGTAAGAGGTAGAGTCATCAGCATATGAATGGATAGGACTGGAGGTAAAGTTGAGAAGATCCTTAATGAATTTCAAAAAGAGAATTGGAGACAGGACAGAACCCTGAGGAAAACCAGAGTTGATAGGATGAGAAAGTGAACGATGGCCGTCCACAACCGCAGCTATGGAACGGCCAGAAAGGAAATTAGAGATAAAGGCACAGATGGAGGGATAGACACCAAAGTAAGGAATTAAATTAGATATTTGTGCCAGATTCTATCAAAGGCCTTTGATATGTCTAGCTTAATAGATAAAAGTCTCACCCAAGTTCCGAAAGGAGAATGACCAAGAGTTATTAAGATATGATAGCAGATCACCAGTAGAGTGACCACTAAGGAATCCATACTGGAGATCTGAGAGAAAAGAGAAATGCTTAAGAAATTTTGAAGTAAGAATAGTTTTAAAAAATTGGAGATGCAAGAAAAAAGAGCAATTGGATGATAGTTGGAGGATTGAGAGCAGTCACCCTTCTTTGGGACAGGTTGAATGAGAGCAAACTTCCAGCAAGAAGGGAAGGCATTAAGAGGAGAGACAGAGACGAAAGAGTTTGCCTAGGCAGGGAGTCAACACGGAAGCACAGTTATATAATTAACAGGAGGAACACCATCCGGGCAGTTCGCCTTCTTAGTATTAAGACCAGAGAGGGTAGAAAGTACATCTTTAGAAGAGATTAAATATATTTGGCATGAGTAAGTGAGAGGGGGATGGAGAGGGAGGAACAACCCAAGAATCATCCAAGGTGGAGTTATTGGCAAAAGTTTGGGTGAAGAGTTAAACTTTATCAGAGGAAGAAGTGACGGTAGTGACATCAGAGTGGAAAATGGGAGGGAAAGACGAGGATGAAATATTATTGGAGAGGTTTTTAGCTAGATGCCAGTAAGCTTGGGAAGACCTAGAGTTTGAAAGTACGGAACATTTGTTATTGATGAAAGTTTTTTTGGCTAGTCAAAGAACCGATTACAAGAAATACCATCTTACAAGAAACAAAACTCCGCACATCACAAAAAACACCCACATTTCATAATTTCACCACCATCAGACAAGACCGGGCTGTCGGCGGGGGCGGTGGACTCATCACCCTGGTACACAATGAAATATCATACATAGTAACCAGTGTACAAACCAAATCCCTCCTCCCCCCAAATGATAACAACAGAAATACAATCAATTAAAATACGCACTGGCAACAAATCCAACATAACCATCATAAACACATACATCCCTCCCCAAACATCCCCTACAGTACCAAATGAATACAGACCACACTTACAACACATCACAAACACCCCACACATCATCCTGGGTGGTGACTTCAACGCCAAGACGTCGGCCTGGTTTGTCGACAACCCTGACACAGACAGAGGGCTGGTACTACAAAACCAAACAGATAACCTCATCATCCTTAACGACATCCATCAACATACCCATATTCCTCACCAAGCCCTCTATAACCCATCATCTCCAGACATCACCTTTTGCTCCCCAGAACTCGCCCCCACAACATCCTGGAGGGTGGTCAGAACCTTAGGCTCTGACCACCTCCCGATCATTATCACCACCAAAACCAGACTCACCCCAGCTAGCCACAAACACACATACACCAATTATAAAAGAGCTAACTGGGAAGCATTTACAAATGAGACCGAACAACACTTCACAACTCTAAACAGTACACCCATCACTAACATCAACAATGCTGTACACATACTCAATAAAACTATCCAAAACGCTGACAAGAAACACATTCCAAGAGGTAACAGAAAAAGACAACCCCAACTTCACACCAGAAATTCAAAACCTCATCAGACAACGCGACACACTGAAACACTCCCCAGCACCCCACACACAAGACATCACACAACAAATTCAAGCACTCAACACCCAAACTAACAACAAAATACAAGAACAACAAAAACTAAATTGGAATAACTTCCTACAAACACTTGATCACAAAACAAATCCCAAAAAAACTCTACAAAACACTAAACAGCATCACACTTTCCAACAGCAACACAACACAATCACATGCTGCAATCACAACAACAGACTCTACTCCTTCATGTAAACAACAAGCAAACACTCTCATCAATCACTTCTCACATGTCAGCCACCTAAAACCTCACAAAGACGACCGACGTGTCATCCGACGTAAGAGACAATTCCCCACAGACCCTGACTATACACCCTTCACCAATCACCAGACAAAGCATATCATCAACAATCTCAAGCACTCACCCGCCTGTGGCCTAGACAACATAAGCAACATACACCTCAGACACCTGGGACCACAAGGCATACAAACACTCACTAACATATCAAACTACAGCTATTCACACAACACAATACCAGACATTTGGAAGCATGGTATCATCATCACATTCCCCAAACCCAACAAAGACCCCACGCTACCCTCCTCGCACCGCCCCATTACACTCCTTTGCTCCCCCTCCAAAGTCATGGAACGCCTAGTATTACAACTAATTACACCCGACCTACCCCTAGCTCCAACACAACATGGCTTTAGGCCACTGCACTCCACAAACACTCTTCTCACAGACCTTACACAAAGAGCTTTTGACGGCATCAACTCAGCTAGACCACCACACAGATCACTATTAGCCACACTCGACATTAGTAAAGCCTTCGATGCCATCCCACGCCACAACCTAACAAACAAAATCTACAACACAAACATGCACAACAACACAAAAAGGTGGCTGGCCAACTTCCTAGCAGGCAGATGTGCACACGTATATTTTGCCGGTCAGTCATCTAAAATCAGAAACTTTCCAAACGGAGTCCCACAAGGATCCGTCCTATCGCCCGCACTCTTCAATCTGTACATGCACGATATAACTACACCCAATACTCCCCAAATAAACTTAGCCTCCTATGCAGATGACATAACACTCACATGCACACACCATGACCCAAGAAGAGCAACAGATCTCCTTCAACCCTATCTCAACACACTACATGGCTGGTGCACTACAAACAGACTTAATCTAGCCCCAGCCAAATCCACCGCAACCCTGCTCACAAGCTGGACAGGTGAACACGAATACATCCCTCAACTCACCATAAACAACACACCCCTAACACATACACACACACCCAAAATCCTAGGAGTAACATATGATACTCATATGACATTCAAACAGCACACCACAAGCATTAAAAAGAAACTGACACCCAGACTTAATGCCCTCAAGTCACTTGCTCACACAAAATTTGGACACAACAAAGAAACTACCACCACAGTATATAAACAATACATAAGATCAGTAATGGAATATGCAAGCCCAGCCTGGGCTTCTAACCTAGCTGAAACACATCATAAGACCTTACAGACTATTCAAAACAAAGCCCTGAAGATCATTACAGGCTGCACAGCTACTACACCCACAGATCATCTACATCAAGAAACAAAAATCCTCAAAGTCAAAGACCATCTGGACATGAGAGGCACTCAATTCCTGGCAGCAGCCTCCACGAACCAAGACCACCCACTAAACTACATGGCAACACATCCACAGACACCAAGAAATATCAAAACAACACCCAGCACACGGTATCACACACAATTATTGTCCTCTCTCCCTCCCTGCCCACCCCGAACCAACTTCCAGAAGCACATCCATACTCATATCTCTCGCCAATCCATCCACTCACTCGCAGACAACACGCAGCTGCATGCACGACCTCCTGAAATCCATCCTTCCGAATCCTCCCTCCCTCGCGAGGACAGAGTCCACCTGGCCAGGCTGAGATGCGGACACCATCCAGCTCTCCTGAGCTATCAGAAGAGACTGGATGACTCCGTTGTCGACGCCTGCCCGGGATGTAACACAGCACCCCATACCATTAAACACATCATAGAAGACTGCATTTCACACAACCACTTACGCCAACAACACAACCTACACTCAATGAGAGCTCTGTGGGAAAGCCCGATCGTGGCCATGGCGTTCCTCAGGGACTCGGGGCTGTTCGGCCAGGCAGCTTAGGGAACAACAACAACAACAACCGATTTGGCTCGATTCCGGGCATAAATACAAGAAGCACAAGATTCTTGAGTTTGAAGGCGACCGTACCGTTTGAATGCTTCCTCCTTATTGCGGACAGCAGTAGAACAAACGTGAGTAAACCAAGATTTTTTTGCATTAGACTGAGAGAAAGAAAATGTTATGTATGCCTTCATGCCCGAGAAGATTACCTCAGTAATGCGTTCAGCACTCTCGGAGGGTCCCCGGCCACGGAAGCAATAGTCATTCCAAGGGAAATCAAAGAAGTACTACCGAAGAGCCCCTAGAGCCCCAACTAGAAGACCAAGTAGTGTCGATAAATGCCAGAGAAGCAAATGCAAGAGAAGCAAATGCAAAAGAACTATTTAATCTTTGCGACTTTTTTAGTCTTAACCAGCATATTACCGAAACCAAACGTGAAAACAATATCTTAGACCTTGTCTTCACTAATAATGACAACCTAGTACACAGTGTTAACATATCGGACACAACACAACCTAGTACACAGTGTTAACATATCGGACACAACACAACCTAGTACACAGTGTTAACATATCGGACACAACACAACCTAGTACACAGTGTTAACATATCGGACACAACACAACCTAGTACACAGTGTTAACACATCGGACACAACACAACCTAGTACACAGTGTTAACATATCGGACACAACACAACCTAGTACACAGTGTTAACACATCTGACACAACACAACCTAGTACACAGTGTTAATATATCGGACACAACACAACCTAGTACACAGTGTTAACACATCGGACACAACACAACCTAGTACACAGTGTTAACATATCGGACACAACACAACCTAGTACACAGTGTTAACATATCGGACACAACACAACCTAGTACACAGTGTTAACATATCGGACACAACACAACCTAGTACACAGTGTTAACATATCGGACACAACACAACCTAGTACACAGTGTTAACATATCGGACACAACACAACCTAGTACACAGTGTTAACATATCGGACACAACACAACCTAGTACACAGTGTTAACATATCGGACACAACACAACCTAGTACACAGTGTTAACATATCGGACACAACACAACCTAGTACACAGTGTTAACATATCGGACACAACACAACCTAGTACACAGTGTTAACATATCGGACACAACACAACCTAGTACACAGTGTTAAAATATCGGACACAACACAACCTAGTACACAGTGTTAACATATCGGACACAACACAACCTAGTACACAGTGTTAACATATCGGACACAACACAACCTAGTACACAGTGTTAACATATCGGACACAACACAACCTAGTACACAGTGTTAACATATCGGACACAACACAACCTAGTACACAGTGTTAACATATCGGTCACAACACAACCTAGTACACAGTGTTAACATATCGGACACAACACAACCTAGTACACAGTGTTAACATATCGGACACAACACAACCTAGTACACAGTGTTAACATATCGGACACAACACAACCTAGTACACAGTGTTAACATATCGGACACAACACAACCTAGTACACAGTGTTAACATATCGGACACAACACAACCTAGTACACAGTGTTAACATATTGGACACAACACAACCTAGTACACAGTGTTAACATATCGGACACAACACAACCTAGTACACAGTGTTAACATATCGGACACAACACAACCTAGTACACAGTGTTAACATATCGGACACAACACAACCTAGTACACAGTGTTAACATATCGGACACAACACAACCTAGTACACAGTGTTAACATATCGGACACAACACAACCTAGTACACAGTGTTAACATATCGGACACAACACAACCTAGTACACAGTGTTAACACATCGGACACAACAACCTAGTACACAGTGTTAACATATCGGACACAACACAACCTAGTACACAGTGTTAACACATCGGACACAACACAACCTAGTACACAGTGTTAACACATCGGACACAACACAACCTAGTACACAGTGTTAACATATCGGACACAACACAACCTAGTACACAGTGTTAACATATCGGACACAACACAACCTAGTACACAGTGTTAATATATCGGACACAACACAACCTAGTACACAGTGTTAACATATCGGACACAACACAACCTAGTACACAGTGTTAACATATCGGACACAACACAACCTAGTACACAGTGTTAACATATCGGACACAACACAACCTAGTACACAGTGTTAACATATCGGACACAACACAACCTAGTACACAGTGTTAACATATCGGACACAACACAACCTAGTACACAGTGTTAACATATCGGACACAACACAACCTAGTACACAGTGTTAACATATCGGACACAACACAACCTAGTACACAGTGTTAACATATCGGACACAACACAACCTAGTACACAGTGTTAACATATCGGACACAACACAACCTAGTACACAGTGTTAACATATCGGAACACAACCTAGTACACAGTGTTAACATATCGGACACAACACAACCTAGTACACAGTGTTAACATATCGGACACAACACAACCTAGTACACAGTGTTAACATATCGGACACAACACAACCTAGTACACAGTGTTAACATATCGGACACAACACAACCTAGTACACAGTGTTAACATATCGGACACAACACAACCTAGTACACAGTGTTAACATATCGGACACAACACAACCTAGTACACAGTGTTAACATATCGGACACAACACAACCTAGTACACAGTGTTAACATATCGGACACACAACCTAGTACACAGTGTTAACATATCGGACACAACACAACCTAGTACACAGTGTTAACATATCGGACACAACACAACCTAGTACACAGTGTTAACATATCGGACACAACACAACCTAGTACACAGTGTTAACATATCGGACACAACACAACCTAGTACACAGTGTTAACATATCGGACACAACACAACCTAGTACACAGTGTTAACATATCGGACACAACACAACCTAGTACACAGTGTTAACATATCGGACACAACACAACCTAGTACACAGTGTTAACATATCGGACACAACACAACCTAGTACACAGTGTTAACATATCGGACACAACACAACCTAGTACACAGTGTTAACATATCGGACACAACACAACCTAGTACACAGTGTTAACATATCGGACACAACACAACCTAGTACACAGTGTTAACATATCGGACACAACACAACCTAGTACACAGTGTTAACATATCGGACACAACACAACCTAGTACACAGTGTTAACATATCGGACACACACCTAGTACACAGTGTTAACACATCGGACACAACACAACCTAGTACACAGTGTTAACATATCGGACACAACACAACCTAGTACACAGTGTTAACATATCGGACACAACACAACCTAGTACACAGTGTTAACATATCGGACACAACACAACCTAGTACACAGTGTTAACATATCGGACACAACACAACCTAGTACACAGTGTTAACATATCGGACACAACACAACCTAGTACACAGTGTTAACATATCGGACACAACACAACCTAGTACACAGTGTTAACATATCGGACACAACACAACCTAGTACACAGTGTTAACATATCGGACACAACACAACCTAGTACACAGTGTTAACATATCGGACACAACACAACCTAGTACACAGTGTTAACATATCGGACACAACACAACCTAGTACACAGTGTTAATATATCGGACACAACACAACCTAGTACACAGTGTTAACATATCGGACACAACACAACCTAGTACACAGTGGTAACATATCGGACACAACACAACCTAGTACACAGTGTTAACATATCGGACACAACATACTCAGATCATAAATTAATTGAGATCAAAACAACCCTAACATGTGTACAGAACACCTCAGAAACTAGACCAAAAACTGGTCCATTCAGCAAATTTAACTTCAATAGTAAAAATATTAGGTGGGAAGAGGTAAACCATGAACAACCGGACACCATCAGAATGCCTAGTCCTATTAACGGAAACCATGACCCAAATCTGTAGCCACCACATACCAGAAAGACAAACAAGACGAAGAAGCAAACAAGAACGGGAAAGAAGGAAGCTGTACAGAAGAAGAAAATTACTAACACAAAGACGCACACAACAAAGTCTACAGGAAAGACAAAAAATCCAAATAGATAGAGAAATTGTGGAAATTGAACAAAGACTAAAAATCTCCTATGAGCTACAACAAATAGAAGAGGAGAGAAAAGCTATTGCAAGTATAAAGGAAAACTCCAAGTACTTCTTTTCATACGCTAAACATAAAACTAAAACCACATCAAACATCGGCCCACTAAGTAAAGATGATGGGTCATTCACAGGGGACAAAAAGGAAATGAGTGAACTATTACGTCTACAGTATGAAAAAGCCTTCAGTAAGCCTGACGAAACAAAAGCAATCAGAGACCAAAATTAATTTTTGATGAATAATCCCCCCACGGAAACTCCCCAGATTCTGGACATTAATTTCGGACCAAAAGATATAGCAGAAGCCATCGCCAACATACCATCCCACTCGGCACCAGGCCCGGACTCGTGGAGTTTAATCCTAATAAAGAAATGTAAGGAAAACCTTTCAAAACTCCTGGCTATAATGTGGAGAAGGAGTCTAGACACTGGAGAAATACCGGATAGTTTGAAAAACGCAATAATTGCCCCTTTGCATAAAAGAGGGAGTAAAGCACTACCAAAAAACTATCGCCCAGTAGCTCTGACTTCAAACATCATTAAAATTTTCGAACGAGTCCTGCGAGGCAAAATCTCAACATTTATGGAAAAAAATGAACTACACAACACTGATCAACATGGGTTCAGAGCAGGAAGATCATGTTTCTTGCAACTATTGGAACACTATGACATAATTCTTAAATCCCTAGAAGAAAACAAAAACGTGGACGTCATCTACAACGATTTTGCTAAGGCATTTGATAAATGTGATCACGGTATTATTGCACACAAACTTAAAGCAAAAGGGATAACAGGTAAAATCGGAAGGTGGATATATAACTTCCTCGTGAACCGAAAACAATCAGTAGCAGTAAGCCAAGTAACATCTGAGCCTTCAGACGTCAAAAGCTCAGTTCCCCAAGGAACAGTACTAGTGCCCCTTCTTTTCCACATTCTAATAAGTGACATAGATGCCAACACAAGACACAGTACAGTATCCTCCTTTGCAGATGACACGAAACTGAGTATGATAGTAAAGACACAGGAAGACACAGGCCGGCTGCAAGAGGACATAAATAAGGTGTTCCAGTGGACCAGGGAAAATAACATGCAATTTAATGAAGACAAATTTCAATTAATACGATACGGAGATAAGGATTTAGTTAAAGAGAGCACAAGTTACATAACAGAATACAATCACATAATAGAACGTAAAGACAATGTGAAAGACCTTGGGGTGATAATGTCTGACAATATGGGATTCAAAGAACATAACCAGGTCAAAGTTGCAGCTGCGAAACGGCTAACAGGTTGGATTCTACGAACATTTAAAACTCTTGGTGAATTGCCTATGATAACACTCTTCAAATCCCTGGTGCTACCGCAACTAGAATACTGTAACGTATTAACATCCCCATACAAATTAGGTGAAATCAATGACTTAGAAAGTGTACAAAGGAACTTCACCTAACATATAAACTCAGTAAAACAGTTACACTATTGGGATCGCTTAAAATCACTAAAACTGTATTCGTTGGAAAGTAGAAGGGAACGATACTTAATAATATATACGTGGAAAATCGCAGAGGGTTTTGTACCAAATCTACATACACCAATAACAATGAAATTCAATGATAGGAGAGGCTGGGAATGCGGTATCCCCAAGATGATAAATCGGGGGCTATGGGCTCTCTGCGAGAGGGCTGGTTATCACATAGAGGAGTACGTCTCTTCAACAAACTCCCGCGGCGAGTGAGAGACATGAGAGGTGTCTCATTAGACAGCTTCAAGAGAGCTCTTGATGTCAAACTACAAAAAGTGCCAGACCAGCCCATCTTCACAAGAGTGCTCTCCACCTCTTCGAATAGTCTGCTGCACCAATTCTCAAACAACGAAGGGCGGTGCGCTCTTCGGTGCCACTAGCAAGAGTGGCGAACTCCACATAGGTGACATAGGTATAGGTAGTCGGCAACGCCAAAATGCCACAAGCGCTGCCAGTTGGTGGGGTCAGAAGGCCGTACTGGAGAGATAGGACAGGTACCGGTAACAAAAAATTGGTTGTGATCGGAGGAGCCCAACGGAGGTAGAAGATTTACAGTGTATGCGGAAGGATTAGAGGTTAGAAATAGGTCAAGAATGTTGGGCCGATCTCCATGGCAGTACGGGATACAGGTGGGGTGGTGAACTAACTGCTCTAGGTCATTTAGGATAGAAAAGATTTATGCTAGTTTATCAGGTTTGTCAGTGAAATGAGAGGAGAGCCAATGGTGGTAGTGAACATTGAAATCTCCTAAGATGGAGATTTCAGAGAAGGGATTTTATACAGTATATATACAGTACACACAACATCCACCTTTGGTTTTGAATTGAGATAGACCAAACCAATGGGGGCATTTCTGGTATAAGAAAGACTGGGAAAATCGGCTCAATCTTGGGTTAGAGTTGGACACAATAGAGGTGGGTGGCACCCGACTTTCAACACATTCCCACTCCTATCGTCTCCAACTCTCTAACTCAAGATTGAGCCGTTTCCCATTTTTTCTTATACTCAACAAGTAAGCTCTGGAACTCTCTCCCTCAATCTATCTTTCCCTCATTTTATGACTTAAACTGCTTCAAGCTCCTTGTGTCCAGACATTTTTACTTTAACGTACCTTGAATTCGGACCGGAGTCACTCTTTCAACTTTGGGGGGACACTTGTTACAGGCAGCTTTGCATATTGTCTTCATACACATAGAAGAAACAAAACAAAACAGACGGCTTCTCGGTATAGTTGCATGTTTTTGTGCTGATGGATGACACTGTACTCTATCAACGACCAGACATTCTATTATAGACAAAATATCTTTACTTCAGGATTATTGTAGTAATTATGAAATGGTAATAAATCAAGCTAAATCAAAAGTTGTTTTGGTATTAAAATACCCGAAATCGAGATAACCACCATACCACAACACAAGGAAAACTAAGCCGAGAGACGGAAGGAGAAACTAAAGAGAAAATAAAGGATAGCAGAAGAAAAGCCACATTGGAGAAAATGACAGAAAAACGTGAAGATCAACAAACCAAGAGAAGACACGAGAATGTCACAAACCACCAAACCCCGGACAAGCAAAGGAGAAACAAGGAATACAAAAAGGCCACAGCAGCAAGAGAAGGAAAACTCGCACCAACACCAGAACAAATTACCAATATCACCGCTTTACAATGAACAGTGAAGCCTGTGAGGTCTTGTTCCAGTCTAGGGAGTGAGACATGTGAAGCACATTGAGTACAACGAGCACCTGCCATCTTGCCTTCACATGAGGCACGGTGCTCACTCATGGCCCGAAGCGACCCCATCTCTGAAGCCACCTCGTTCCCGTGCTTCACTGTCTCACCCCCTACACTCGGACTCTCACTCTTACACACACAACGCCACCTGTTGAGCAGATAACTCACCAGGCATTGCACCCCTATAGCATATTTTGAATATGGGAATATTCATACAGTGTTATTTAATCAGGGAACAATGAGGGTATTTTATTGACGTTTCGGTGGGCTTTGTGGTAATGCACTGATACTAGGTACAGCACAAATTCCATCCCAATAATATCTTCCCATTGATACATCGGGATTTGAACCCGGGACCTTTGGATTACCAGGCCAGTGGCAAGACCACTCCACCACACCTCTCCACAATACTGGAGAACAGAAAAAGAAGATAATATACAGACAAGCAGCAGAAGACCAGCATACACAAATATCACCTCTTCAGATGCGCCGATCTTCAGCGCAGTTGTCTTACCACCAGCGCGCGCATTTCCAGGGGGTCTACTTAATCCCCCTAAATAAAAAAAAATGCACTTATGACCTTCTGACTTCCAAATACCAGCACTGGCACATAGCAGCCAACGTCATTACCATCTCGACGAGAACCAGGTAGAGTCAGCAATTCAACGGCTCAAAAAAAACTAGAATTACCCTCCCATTCAGGAAGTATATCAGGCCATGGTTAAGATACTTTAAGGTCTGTGGAGTTCTTTTCCCTACTGGTGAACTATTGTTCTTACATGCCATGGCAGAGTAAAAACATTAGGATATCTTTTAGGCTGCAAATTTGATATTGGAAGTAGCACCGAAGGGCATGCCACAAACTGAATTCCAGTCTCAATCCCGCACTCTAACAAACTGTTAAAGAAAGCTTTGCCATGGCAAGCAAACTCTAATGGTTCGGGCATACAGAAATCCATACTGTATCTGTCAAACACCATGGTCAAGGACATATGCTGTAAAAAGGTTTAATCACCGACCCTGGGTTCTTTGAACACTCTTACAACGGTCAGAGGCAGATTGAGCGAAATAGTAAGTTCATGATCTTACTTATTCCTCACGTTAGCCCGATACCTCGTTGATGTGTCATGACACTAATAACTTCGTATTAAAGACCCTACACCAAGAGTACCGGAACAGAACTTCATCACCGACTAGTATAAAGGTCAGGATAGACGAGCAGTCATAACTTAGGACATGTCCTCGTTGATGCTCGCGTTAGTCCGATGGTATGCGCCCATGTCATGACATGAGGATCTACCATTCAAGACCCAAAACCAACTTGTCCATCTGTATCCCAATCCCCATTAACCACACGGCAGGACAACCTAAGCGGCTAGGTGGAACTCAGAGAAAGGACTCCGCGAATCATACTTCACCCACCTGTGCCTGCAGCTTCAGATCTACACAGTGATTAGAATAGGAGTGCCACAGAAGTTATATTAATTCTTACACCAGTGCGACCCAGGTATGTCTCTTTAATTTATATATATCAGTGAAAGAGAGCTCAGTGTATTCTATCGTTCCCTCATGGATCCTCATCCGTGCTAGGACTTATATATTGTGAATTATTCTATGTACCAGTGCTAAGTGAATTATTTTATGTTGTGTAATTAACCCCTTCCGACATATGACGCGATTTTGAGCCTATTAGGGATACTTTAAAGCCTTAGTTACCATCAGGGGTATTTAGAAACCTTTAGTTTAGTTACTTCAACCTCTGCAGTTGTCTTTGAGTTAGCTGTGGGCAGAAAACTAATTTTGGAGAGGTAATTATAAGAGTAAGAGAACTCTATTTCTTATTGCTAATCTGGCAACCTCTGCGTCATATTTGCGTGAAAGGGTTAAGTGAATATTAAAAGGAAACTTATGTGTGTACTCAGTATTATATTTACCCTTTCCGTGTTTTGTGCATGTGTTGTTTTGGCTTTAACTTCTCCAGTCGAGTAAGAACCTAGCAATATCCAATAAAATCCCTGGCATAACAGGTATAAACTGCAGTGAGGCAGACAGAGAGCCGTTGGTGGTGGAACATTATGATATGCATGATCTATCTAGGTTCTCCCTTCACTAGTGACCAGCACTCTTTATCTGCTATTAAACAGAATGCAAATGCCAAGATGTCTCATGTTTTGAGATTAGTGTCTTTTGTTAATAAAACTAATGATGTGCCTTTCATGGCTAAGCACTGTGTCTTCGATACAGCTCTGATGTGTTCTCTAATTTAAGGTTGTGAATCATGACTATGTGCTGACCTGAAACCTATAATAATTAAGCAGTACAACTGGTGCTTGAAACATTTATTGGGTGTGAGAAGAACCACATGTAATGACATTTGTTATGTTGAATCAGGACGTGGGTGTGTGTGTGTGTGTGTGTGTGTGTGTGTGTGTGTGTGTGTGTGTGTGTGTGTGTGTGTGAGAATGTGTTTGTATGGTACTAATGTGTGAGAGAGAGATATATAGAGAGTAGGCTACACAGGAAAACAAGCAATAGCAGGACTAGTGACCTCTCAAGACTGCTTGCCCTCTAAAACACTGATGCTCAAGTGTCCAAACAGTGGTTTAGAGTAAGGGAATATTGGAAAGGGAAGTACTGCCCTGGGACTAATGTCCGTGGCAGGATTAGGAGATGTTAGTAGGGGACATTTGGGTTAGTAACATAACACGGTTATAAGTGATCCGTCTTGTATCTGGGGAAAAAAAGAGCAACATCTTAATTACTATTTCCATTCACATATTCATAGCCTCCGATAACGCAGTTGGAAAGTGTGTACATGCTTAGATTGATATGCAGGATTCGAAACTGCATAATAAATCGTAGGCTTGTGCAACATTCTTTAACTGTCTTCGTGGTGCAATGCATAAGTGTGTTGATTTTCGGTGTGAGCGTCCTGGGTTCGAATCCCCGGACTGCCACATGTGTTTGTTAATTTCATTAATCGAGTTTAGGAGTAAAGTTGGTTAGTGGAGAGAACATAATAATTAAAATATATACGCAATATTCCTTGATTAATCTGAGGGAGAAACAATTATTAATTTACAAATGCAGTCAGTCGCAGATTTAAGGCAAGGTGTTTGTCACGGCTAAGTTTAAAAGAATCAATGGTGCTACAGTTTATAACATCTCGGGGAAGCCCATTCCACAAGTTGACAACTCGATTGCAGAGGAAATTCTTAGCCTCGTGTGATTTTGCAACCGTTTCCCCGTGAAATTTGATTGGCCGATAGTGAAGTACATATTGTCGATGTCTTTGTTGATTTTGAACATTTAAATTAAGTCGCCTCTTAATCTGGGTTAAAGGAAATATATGTAATTCTCTAAGACGCACCTAGTATGGTTTGTGCTTTAGGCTAGGCTAAGTATAAATTTGGTAACTCTACGTTGAACTCGTTCTACCTTGTTTATATATTTATGGTAGTAAGGGCACAAAGACCGAACCCAATATTCCAGAAGAGGGCGTACTAAGGAATTGCAAAGAGTTAGGGTTACATCTTTGGATTATGCTCAAATATGAGAGAGAGAGAGAGTTAGTGTGTGTGGGTGGGTGGGGGTGTGTGGGTGTGTGTGTGTGTGTGTGTGTTTTAGTAATAATAATAATCGGTTTATTAGTGTGTGTGTTAATGTGTGTGTGTTGTTAGTGTGTGTTAGTGTGTGTGTGTGTGTGTGTGTGTGTGATAGTGTGTATGAGTGTGTGTGTGGTGTATGTGTGAGTATTAGTGTTAGTGTATGTGTATGTGTGTGGTGTGTTGGCTGATAAAGGGTTGGTTCAGCAATACACGACCACAGTAAACCAAACAGACTTGTTTACTTGCCAAGGGTGTGATCTCTCTCAACCATTTACTTGCCAAGGGTGTGATCTCTCTCAACCATTTACTTGCCAAGGGTGTGATCTCTCTCAACCATTTACTTGCCAAGGGTGTGATCTCTCTCAACCATTTACTTGCCAAGGGTGTGATCTCTCTCAACCATTTACTTGCCAAGGGTGTGATCTCTCTCAACCATTTACTTGCCAAGGGTGTGATCTCTCTCAACCATTTACTTGCCAAGGGTGTGATCTCTCTCAACCATTTACTTGCCAAGGGTGTGATCTCTCAACCATTTACTTGCCAAGGGTGTGATCTCTCTCAACCATTTACTTGCCAAGGGTGTGATCTCTCTCAACCATTTCACATTTACTTGGTAACATTCATATATTACCACATTATTCACACATGAGCACTGCTATGTTGGGAATAATTATAAAAAAGTATCAGTCTCCCCCCCCCCCCCCCATACACAAATGCAATATTGATAAACATGCACTCACTTGCAACCCGCACACGGCAATGATCTGATAGGTGCAAACGAAGGGATATATATAAATAGTGCGCATAGTAAAACATTGTCTTATCTGCAGTCCACCTATGATCATCCCCAAGACAATAACTATAACTATAGCAACAACAACACACCAACTATAACAATAACTATAACAACAACAACACACCAACTATAACAATAACTATAACTATAGCAACAACAACACACCAACTATAACAATAACTATAACTATAGCAACAACAATACACCAACTATAACAATAACTATAACTATAGCAACAACAACACACCAACTATAACAATAACTATAACTATAGCAACAACAACACACCAACTATAACTATAACTATAGCAACAACAACACACCAACTATAACTATAACTATAGCAACAACAACACACCAACTATAACAATAACTATAACAACAACACACCAACTATAACAATAACAATAACTATAACTATAGCAACAACAACACACCAACTATAACAATAACTATAGCAACAACAACACACCAACTATAACAATAACTATAACTATAGCAACAACAACACACCAACTATAACAATAACTATAACTATAGCAACAACAATACACCAACTATAACAATAACTATAACTATAGCAACAACAACACACCAACTATAACAATAACTATAACTATAGCAACAACAACACACCAACTATAACAATAACTATAACAACAACACACCAACTATAACTATAGCAACAACAACACACCAACTATAACAATAACTATAGCAACAACACACCAACTATAACTATAGCAACAACAACACACCAACTATAACAATAACTATAACTATAGCAACAACAACACACCAACTATAACTATAACTATAGCAACAACAACACACCAACTATAACAATAACTATAACTATAGCAACAACAACACACCAACTATAACAATAACTATAACTATAGCAACAACAACACACCAACTATAACAATAACTATAACTATAGCAACAACAACACACCAACTATAACAATAACTATAACTATAGCAACAACACACCAACTATAACAATAACTATAACTATAGCAACAACAACACACCAACTATAACTATAACAACAACAACACACCAACTATAACAATAACTATAACTATAGCAACAACAACACACCAACTATAACAATAACTATAACTATAGCAACAACAACACACCAACTATAACAATAACTATAGCAACAACACACCAACTATAACTATAACTATAGCAACAACAACACACCAACTATAACAATAACTATAACAACAACAACACACCAACTATAACAATAACTATAACTATAGCAACAACAACACACCAACTATAACAATAACTATAACTATAGCAACAACAATACACCAACTATAACAATAACTATAACTATAGCAACAACAACACACCAACTATAACAATAACTATAACTATAGCAACAACAACACACCAACTATAACTATAACTATAGCAACAACAACACACCAACTATAACTATAACTATAGCAACAACAACACACCAACTATAACAATAACTATAACAACACACCAACTATAACAATAACAATAACTATAACTATAGCAACAACACACCAACTATAACAATAACTATAGCAACAACAACACACCAACTATAACAATAACTATAACTATAGCAACACACCAACTATAACAATAACTATAACTATAGCAACAACAACACACCAACTATAACAATAACTATAACTATAGCAACAACAATAC